>CM066145.1:3010000-3265000 GCA_033617975.1 Populus alba x Populus glandulosa | reverse complement strand
TTGGGTCCGGTTGAAGTTTTAGGTCAATCAAATTTTGAGACGACCAGTTTCGGAAGACCAATTTTATTTTATCTTTACAACACTTACTATGCACAAATCTTTGCTCCGTAAGCATTGTAAAGAGGGGGGCAACTGTTGTAACCCATTTTTGGGTCCCCACAAAAAAATAATAAATACAAAAAAAAAAACACAGAGAAAGCTCAAAACGGTGCCGTTATGAACGACACCATTTTCTTCTTTCCCTGGACGCGCGAGGCAGGGGAAGAAGAAGATTTTCTTCCCACTTTTTGCCTAATTTCTTTCCCGGCTTTTGCTCAATAAGACGCCCACCATGGACACCCACTTGCCTGGCTTTTTATCCGTTGAAAGGTAGTGGAGGGGGCGGCCAATAGTGGCCGCCCCAGCACGTTGCCCTCCCCTGTTTTCCTATAAATACAGGGGAGGGCCGAGAGAAAAAAAAAAAGAGGGGACCGAGAGAGAGGGAACAGAAGGGAGAAGAGAGGGAGAAGAGGGAGAAGAGAGGAGAGAAGGCAGAGAAGAGAAAGGAAGAAGCAGAGAAGAAAACAGAGGAGAGAGAGAAGGAAAACGCAGAGCCACCGCCGGCCACCCCACTGTCAGCGCCGCTTCCTGTCGCCACCAGCAGCTCCGCCATCGACGACAGCCACCACAGGTCAGCCCTCAACCCCTTATCTCGTTTTACTGTTCATCTTCTTGCATGCAGAACGTGCACTGTGCACGTTCTGCAAACCATGAATTAATTACCCGGTTACTGTGCATGCGCACAGTAACTTGGCAAATTAATTCACTGGTTACTATGCACACAGTAACCAGCCATTTGGGCCTGGGCTGGGACGTCAGCCAGCCCATGTAAATGGGCCAGGTTTGGCCCAGCCCATGCAATTGGGCCTGAACCGGCCCATTTAAAAAGAAAAAAGAAAAAATATTATTGTTTTAAAAAATATTTATGATGTTCCCATTTTTTATTTATGTTATTTTTATTAATATCGGGTAGTATTTTTATGTCGAAAAAATACAAATCGGGTATTAAAATACCCGGTTTTTTTGTCACAAACTTCCAAAAATACAAAAAAACATTTGAAAAAATTAAAAAAAATAAATGTTTTTGTGCATACGGCCAAGTGTCTTAAAGCTAAAAATTCATATTGTATTTTTCATACACCAAAAAAAAATGTTTTAGCATGCATTTTGGCTTTAATAACCAGTTTATTAAAGTCAAGAGAATATTGGCCAAAATTTCAAAAACAACAAAACTTTTATTTTGTTTATCTTTTAATATCCAGGGTATGACATTATACGTAATACATATTCTGGGTATTTAAATTCCAGACATTTAATTCTTTTTTTTTTGGACAATAGAACCTGGGGTATGACATTACATGTAATGCGTATTCCGAACAATAAAAAACCACAACACAACACGATTTTAGATTTTATCAAACATTAAAACAATGCAGCCTACCTTAGGTAGGGCGTAGTTGGGGTGCTAATACCTTCCCTTTACGCAACCAGTCTCCGTACCCGATCTCTAAAGACCAGTTAAGATTCCTAGTAACCAGAATACTAGGTGGCGACTCCCAGTCCATATTTTCACTTGTAGAGACAAGAATTCCTTGTCTCTCTCCCTATTTTTCAGGAATAAATATTCCGATTTTTCCTTGAGGGTGGACGATTGCCGCGCCGCCGCACACGTGCGACATTCAACATGATCAATCTCTCTCTTCCTCACTCCGAAACCTTTTTTCTCCACGGGTGTAGAGATCCTTCCACTCTTTACTCCTTGCTCTATACGTTCAGCCACTGCCACGACATCCGTGAATTGTTGGGCTGAACTACCCATCACGTGTTCATAGTATGGCGCTTTTAGCGTGTTAGCAAACAGAGCAACCGTTTCCTTTTCTAGGAGAGGGGGGTGGACTTGTGCTGCTAGATCTCTCCATCTTTGAGCATACTCTCTTATGCTTTCTTTATCTCCTTTCTCCAGGTTAGACAGACTAGTTCTGTCAGGAGCAATATCCATGTTGTATTTGTATTGCTTGATGAAAGCATCTACAAGGTCCTTCCATGTATGGATCTTGGTATTATCTAACCTTATATACTAGCTCAACGCTGCTCCACTCAAGCTGTCTTGGAAGAAATGCATTAGTAGCTTCTCATCGTGAACTACCTTTGCCATTTTATTGCAATAGGATTTGAGATGGGTAACAGGGCATTGAGTGCCGGTGTATTTGATAAATTCAGGAACTTGAAATTTCTTTGGTACCACCACATTAGGGACTAGACACATTTCTACAGCTCATACAGGGTCATATAAGTCTATTCCCTCAATGGCCCTAATCCTGGCCTCTAGTGCTGCCATTTTGTCTTGATCAACATCCTTAGACGACTTGGTTTTATGGGACTCATTAACGAATGCATCTATGACTGCGGGTGTTGGTATTGGTGTTGTTGGCTGCACAAATGCTGGATTGTGTCGGGGCTCCTGTGCATGTTCATTGTGTCGGGGCTCCTGTGCATGTTCTCCTATTATTTCTTCAGGTTGGCTTGCTGGGAGAGGGGTAGACCTAGTTGAAGGACCTTTCCCCAAGGTGTTCCTTAGTACTTGCTCGAGTAAGCCGGTGAGGCGAGCCACACTATCCTTTAAGGAATCCAACTCTTCTTGGAAACGAGCTTCACGGTAAGCACGCTCTTCATCTTCCATGTTCCTTACTCGAAGTCGGGTGTTGTAAGCTCTTTGGGCACCTATATTTTGACCTGGCATATGCATGTGTTATAATGAATGAATGTATAAATGTGGATGCAAATGCACATATATGGATTTAAAGAGCTAATCCATTACTTCCTTTGCCAAATACAGGTAACATCCAAAGTCTGATATACACAAAGAGGTTTTACCCAATTCCTTTGATTGATTAAATTCCATACATATTATGAAAATCCAAAAGTAGACATAATACGAAGTGGTTCATATAAAATGTCTTCATTCGAATGATATTCCTCTATTGGCCACATTCCTAATGAAAGAGGAAACTTCATTCAAATATTCCTCGTATCTATGGCGGTTGTTAGCAATCCTGGGAGCCTTCACTCGTAGCTCATTTGCCTTCCTAGCCACCATATCAATTAGCCTGTCAGTTTGTTCAATCTTGTAATGGAACACGGTGTTATCTTGAACCAATGTTCCATTGCTGGTGACTAATGATTCATTGTTTGTCTCCAAAATTCGAACCATCTTTTCCAACTGTTGAATCTGATTTCTGGCCCTTTGCAATTCTTCCTTTTCTATATCAAGCTCGGCTACCTTAGTGTTTAGTTGTGCATCGAAACTACTGATATAGTCTTGCCACTCCTCAAATTGCTCTTGCATTTCCTTTGCTTCTTCCTCTCGGGACTCAAGCTCGGCTTGTATCACAGACACTCAGTTTCTCATACCATTTATCTTGTTCAGGTATCCCTTCATCTCTGACTTAGCTACCCTCCTTGCTTCTCTCTCATCTTCAGCCTGCATCTGATATCGAGTCCTTAACCTTTTTTCTTCTTCGATGGCGAGATCAGCTAACCTGTTCTTTTCTTTTTCAGCCTCCCATTTTAATTTATACTAGTCCCTTTCTTTCTTTAGAGAAGCTATTGTTTCTTTATCGGCAGACTTTCTGCTTTTCGAGGTCTTTTTTAGACTCACCAATTCATGCTCTACCATTACATGCTTTTTTACCAACTCGTCATTCTTGACTTTCCACTTCTTCAATTGCTCATTTGCTTCATGCTGGCTCTTCTTTAATTGCTGATCCAGAGAGGCCTTCATCTCTTTTTCTTTCAAGAGTTGGTCTTCCAGGAATTTTTGATGATTTTTGCTATTACCGAGCTCAATCCTCAACTTATCCAGCTCTTCTTGGAGATCTTCCTCATTGTTGACCCTTTTTCTTCTCAGCTCCAACGTCACGGACGAGCTATCTTGGGCTCTTCTTTGCTTTTTTACCTTTTGAAGTATCTTAGATGAACTGCCACTCCTCCATATTGAATATGCAGGGCTAACCGAGAACTCCTTTTGATGCTCTTCCTTATAGACCAAAACAGGTTGCTTCCAGTCATTTCTGATGGCATCTAACATTTCCAAAGAGCTAGCTTCTTTAAAGAGACCGGTATATTCAGCTACTGCCCGAGTTCTCGGCACGTGTTGTATTCCTCCAAACTGTCTGGCCACTAATGAGGGTGAGTAACTGATATATCCAGTTAAGCCAATCAATGGAACCCATGCCTTGTCGCCACAACTCATGAGGTAAGATGAACCACTTACCCAAGGAGCTTTCCATCTAAAATTAGTTTGAGGAAGTTCTCGGTATTTCTCTCATCCAAACCATTCCATTCTTCAGTCAGCATCAGCTCAAGAGGCCTCCTGTTAAACCACCAGAAATTATTGAAGACTTCTTTTGATGCTTCCAAATGGCTTACTATCCATATGAATAAGAGAGGGATACAATATCGCATCGCCCCTTTCCCATGTAATCTGCAATGGTTTAGAGATAGGAAGGTTTCAGCTAAGATAGCTGAAGTAGGGTTATGCTTTACCTCTTTAAATTCAAGGAAAGCGTTAGCAGCTTCAATGCTAATAATTCCAGCAGCTTCTGAAGGAAACAAAACCAACCCAAATATGGCAAAAGCAATTATCTGATATCTTTCTTCACCTAACTTCCCTTCTTCCTTATCTGTCTTTAATTTATTCTTGATCATCTTCCACTTGAAACCTCCATTAGGTATCTTATACCGATCAACTTGATCCAAATGTAGAAGTTTGGCAACTGCTGTATCTATATTCTCAATCCTTTGTCTGAAGTACACTTTGTAGGGGTCATTCGAAAAACTTAAGATCTGAGCATACTCTTCAAGAGTAGGAGTCATATCAATATCCCCAAAGGTGAAACATCTGTAGCTTGGATCCCAAAAATACATCAAGGTTTTGACTGCTGAAATCTAGGCAGGCATTCTTATTAGGTGAGCAATTCTTCCATACTTCTTCTCAAACAGATTCTCATCAATCTAACCCAGAACAGGGGCCAACTTCTTTATGGTGTCTACAGAATAGTGCACTTTGGTTATGTGTGGTAATTCCTCAACCTTGGTTCTTGGGCAATCCCCTTCGACTACTTGCATCATCTTAGATCTTTCCCCATATTTCGAAAAGGTAAGGGAAGTCATGGTCTTAGCTCAAAAAATCCTGTAAAGTTCAGACAAATTTTAGGTTATTATATTAGGGATATGTTTTCTAACTGGTCTCAAAAAGTTTTATGAACTGCCCAGTGACCACCTCACGTGAAGGCAGTATAGGGGTTTACAAGGGATGGTTGGGGCACTATGTGACCGCCATCACCAAGTAAACACTCAGTTCATAGTTGGATGTTTCACGAATCTAAACCCCGACTGAAAGTCATGGGGTAGACCGCTACTCCCCTCCTATCCTAGAATTGGGTTTTCTTGCAAAATTAAAAATGCATGAATGCACAAATCTTGATGTATTTATGTATGAGCAAGGAATAAAAGTATTGAAATAGTAAAGCTAAACAGACCAAAATAGAAAATCAAACAATCAAACAAACAAAGCCTAGTCTGACCAAACAAGGCATCCCCAGTGGAGTCGCCATTCTGTCGCACGTCGAAATATCCACGCGATGTCCGCTAGTGATTTTATTATTTGTGTTTTACTTGGTTCATTGGAGTCACCACCTAGTATTATGGTTACTAGGAACCTATGGTCTGCGAGAGTCTGAGTAAGGGACTGGTTGTGCAAGGGGAAGACGCATCACCCCCATCGCACCCTACCTAAGGTAAGCTGCAATGTTGTTTGATTGTTTTCTTTTCTACGTCAGGTTGGTCTTTTTCTAAGGTTCGAGGTAGATCTCTCTTCATGAGAGAGTATCTACTTTATTGGGTTAAATCCTAACCATTCTAAAATCTGAATTTTAGCATCGCATTTCTGCACCTTGTATCTTTAATACCTGAGGGTGTACTTTATCGTGTAATTTTACACCTCACAAATATTAAAGTCTACATTTGGATCCTAAAAAGGATTGCAAAAATATTTTTGACATGTTGGCCAAATCCTAATGGATAAATCATAAATTGGTTACGATATCCATTTTATTTTTTATTTTCAAAACATGAGAAAGATGCAATTTTTTTTGAAAAAAACATGCTTGGAAAATTTTTAGGACTTGGCTGAATGCGATAGAATATATTTTTTTTCTTTTTGAATTTTTTTTTTAAAATGTTTTGAAAAAACCCGGGTATTTTAATACCGGACTTGTATCTTACAATGTAAGTATACAACCCAAAATTAAGCAAACTTGGTGAAAAAATATTTAAGAAAAAACCACAATTTTTTTATATGATTTTTTTTGAATATTTTTTTTAAAAAAAAGCAAAAAAAAAGAGAGGATATAGTATACTGCATGAACAGTAGACATGAATTATAATTCACGTCTACTGTTCATGAGTGAACAGTCACTGTTCACTCAGCAGAGACGGCGAGGAAGAAGGGGAAGGGGAGCGGACCACCTGGCATGGCGGCGATGGCTAGCTGGGAGGATAGCTACTTGTGGTGGAGCTAGTGGTGGAGAAGCTGTTAGTGGCTCTGTTTGGTGGCTGGAATGGTTGCAGCTGGAAAAGGAAGAAAAGAAGAAAATATGCAGCAGGAAGAGGGAGGAAGGCTGGTTTTTTGGCTTACTTTGGACCCGATTTTCTCCTCCAAAAATTGCAATTTGATTTCCTCGCATACTTTCTCCATGTTGCTAGCCTTTATTATTTTTTTTATCTTTATTATTTTTATTTATTTTGGGGGAATAACCCAGAATTGGGTTATGACAATTCTAATAACAAGGGTGTTTGTTCTTGGTATTTTGTGATTAATTCTCTGAGATATATGAGCATTTAGAGTAGGAAAAAGTGAATAATTTATCTGGGTGGTTCATGGGTATTTAGAACCCTTAAACCTTTTATCTTCAGGGGAAGGAAGGACTAGAAAGTCCTTTGCTTTTGATGGCATTAATGAGCGATAAATATCTCGTACACATCATTAATGAGGTAAAAATATCATTTTGACACTTAATGAGATGGAATATATTAAGCCTCTTGCGAGACCTTTTATATATCTATAAATGTAGGAAGATGATTACCTCTGATATGAATAGTTCATATAAATAATGTGAAGATAGAATCATATGATCCTAACATGGATCTCCAAGTCTAACTGGGCCTAACTTGTGACCAAACCTAGAGAAAATGGATCTACATCTTGCTAGACCAATAGTGACTTGAGCTCAGCTTATGGATCAACCTAAGTATATTAAGTCTGACATCTTGCCAGACTCATGATGAATTGGGCTCATCCATAAAGTGAGCCCAATTGATTGTGATTATGACAAGATGTCAAACTAAATATACTTGGGTTTATCTATAGGCCAAGCTCAAATCACTATGGATCTAAACTTATGGCTATTCCTAAATATATTGGATTTGACCACTCTCTAGAAACATGGTAACTTGGGCTTTACTAATAGTCGAACCCCAATATATTGGATATGACGTCTTGCTAGACCAACGACTTGGGCCTAGCTCATGGTTGAACTTAAGTATATTAGGTTTGGTGTATTACCATATTTGTAGTGACTTGGGCTTAACTCATTTCTAAACCCAAGTATATTGGGTGTGACGTCTTACGAGTCCTACAATGACTTGGGCTCTGCTTATGGGCGAACCTAAATATATTGGTTCTAGCATCTTGCTAGACTTAAGGTGATTTAGTCTTAGCTTATGATCAAACCCAAATATATTGGGTATGACATCATACCAGATTCGCGGTGACTTACGCTTAGCTCTTGGCAGAATTTAAATATATTGGGTCTGACATCTTACCAAACCCATGGTGACTTGGTATCAGCTTATGGCTGAACCTAAGTATGCTAGGCCTATAAGATATTAGATTCATATTTGATTAGGCTAACATACTATTTATGGATTTGGGCTTTTTCAGAGCAAAAAATATTGAGTTGAAAATACCGACTCATCAGTTGCCCCCTAAGTCTTTATACATTTGATGTGAAAAGAGTAAAAAGGCCCTCTAAAGTAGGGGCGTCTTCCTATACTGATTTTAAGCGCTGTTAGGGGACGTGAAACAAAATTTTTTAGAAGACCACTCAATGGCTTGCAATAAATACAATGGGTGTTTAACCTTCCTAGGGTTATAATGGGGTGACATATGTCTTTTATTCATTATTTGGAGTGAAGGGCAATGACTTATATAGATACACCCTTCTTTTTCCTCAGTTATATTTTTAACTTTTGCAAAAGTTTCCTCTACCTTTCCTGTTATAGGAGCTTAAAACAAGATTGAAAAGCTTTTCAAAGGAGAAGCTTCTAGGTAAACAAAACACTTCCTGTTATAGCTCTAAATTGTTTCCCCCTAATTTTTTACTAGAGTTTGTATTTGCTCAAGATAATATATATTTCAAGGTTTGTCGACCAATAAAAGCAGAGAAATTTAGTACTGGCAAATGGCGCATAAAGACAGGTAGAGTTGTTCCTTTAAACTTAGTTTCTTACATGGTCTCGGATTCTTGATCCACCATTTGCCTTCTGTGTTTACTGGCAAATCCCTTTCCCAATCATGGCACATAATACGAGTTCAAGAATCTTCACTGTATCTCTAATTACAGATGGAGATTATGCTATCACTTAACTTCCAAGTTGTAACTCTTAATGGCAATACTATCATTTAAGAGGATATGAAAATCTACGTGGTGTATGCTTTATCATAATCTTTGGTTAGTGCTCGATGTATGAAGAGACTGTCTTACATGAAGAAAATCATAGCAGTTGATTTCAATGACAATAAAAAATGCCAGTCAATGCAAGAAAAAAGTTGTTTTTGGTAGAGTTGGCACCAATGTTTTCCTTGGATAGTGGTGAATTACAGCTTCTAGGTGTAACTCATTAGTTCTGACTATAGGCTAGAGCTTAGTTCATTTATCTATCATATTTAGTGCTTCGGGGGAAAGGTCATGTTGTGTGTGAAGGTAGTGTTTTGAAATTGGTATGCCATGCATTCACAAGGTTTTTATTATTATTATTATTATTATTATTGTTACAACAAATTCATACATTGAATATAAATCATAGAACGCCATTAAACTTTTCAAAATGTATTTCTTTTGAAACTTATCAATGTACCCTTTTATAATATATATATATATATATATATATATATATATATTTCTTGATCATATTCTCATCTTCTTATAATTTTGTTGAGCTTTTGTTCTTGATGCTTTGTGGTCTTACAACTCAACGAGTTTATTATTGTTTCGGCTTATATAGATAAATAAATATTGAGTTTACCTATATATATGTATTCTCTAATATTTAGTTACCATTATCCAAACCTACCTAATCGTTTTGGGTTTGGATATGTTTAAGTTGACCCATTTTAATTTTGTACAGGTCTATTGATTACATATAGACCATTCAATTGTAGACAGAAATGTATTGTTTTCTCAAATTTAGATCCAGAGCTCTTAAAAAGAGATAAACCTACCTAATCTTTGCTTGAATCTGTGTCTACATATTAGTTTCCCACTCATTCGATATGGATATTAATTATTTCCATGCTTTACTTACTTACTTATTATTATAGTTCTTTAAAGTATTTATAATTTAAAGCCCTAAATATATTCACACGATAAATCATGTAATTTGAATATATTTTATGTTCAAATCATGATTTTCACGTGTTAGCTCAACTTTGTTAAGGATAATATTTTTTTTCTTTGTTCTTGTTACCTTATTTTTTTATAATCATATTTTTAAATTAATTAGGATTTAATTTGATTATTGAATTTTTCTTACTTTTTTTTTAATATTACCATCTTCTAAACTATTTTCAAGGTAATTTTTTTTTATCCGGGCCATTACATCACAGGAGCCACCAATTTAGGGTCGATTTGACATCATGTTAGAAATTTTTTTTTTAAATGTTTTTTGCTTGAAAATGCATCAAAATAATTTTTTATTTTTATTTTTAAAGTTTATTTTTTATATTAGTACATTAATATAAAAATACAAAGAATAATTTTAAAATAAAAAAAATAATTTTTTTATCTTTTCAAAAAATACTTTTAAAATATAAAAAGAAATAGACTATTAGTCACACTAAAATGTGAGGCAAATAATTAAATAAGATTTTTTTTCTTTTCGAAAAAATAAAGAAATGAAGAAACAAAATGAAAACGAAACTAGGACGAGGTGGCAAGTGTCGATGAAGTTTCCAAGACAAGCACATCACATGGGTTTTACAAGCTACAAAGAAAGTAGACTAAGTTGTCTTTTTGTGGCGCAGTCTGTCTATCAATGCATTAACGCGGAGGGGATTCGAAAGAAAGAAAATTCAAGGTACTTCTTATACACTCACTTTCTTTTCCTTGTTCTTTTCATGGTTTATTAAAAGATAAAAAAAGATGGATAGGGTGGTTTGAGTTTGTGTATTTGATCCATCATTTGTAATGTATTGATTGGTTTTTGTGGAATTTATTTGTGCTTCAAGATTTCTCGTTCCTTTCTTTATATGTCACGTTTAATGGGTTCTATGTTTATTATGAAGTTTTAAGCTAGTTACACGGGTGCTTTTTTATATATATTATTATTAACATGGATGTTCGGGCTAACTTGTGTGCATCTCAACTAATCCCACATCTCTTGAAGTTAAAAACTATGTAAGCTTCAGCTGCCATTATAATATCAACCATAGGGTTCAAACCTAAGATTACAAGGGGAGCAAACCCCTTGGTCCTAAGCTTTTACCACTAAGCCACCTATTAGATGGTTATATGGATGCTTTTTTATTTGAATGTTTTATGAAGGAATGTTAATGCCATGTTATTTGCTTTGCCTTTTTTTTTTTTTTAATCATGTAGACTTTGAGGACTGAAGTGAAGAATCTAGTTTTTGACCCGTTACTGCATTTGCAAGGTGGCTAATTTTTTTTTTCATTAATCAAAATGCAAGGTTTTGTTAGTTTTTGTGATTAATTTTTAGATTGACATTCTGGATTTTTAAAGAAGGAGATAAAGGTTGAGACTTTATCAGTGAAAAGACAACATTACTGGTGTGGAAGGCAAGTAGTTTGCCAATGTTGGAGACTTCATATGTCTTCATTTGCCAATTGTAACTGTAAAGTTTTGTTTACTTGATGAAGTTTGGTATCTTTATTGCCATTGCTCGCTGTGCTTTATAATTTATTGTGTAAATAAGTTAATTTTTTATAATGGGTTGACTTTGAGGGTTGATTTTTTTTAGTGGTTTTGGTCTTCTCTTTTAACTTAAAGTTAGATCAAGTTGGCTATATATACTCCTATCTAGAGTGTATCTAGCCTAAAGTCCAAGAGTGTGGTCTTTAACTCCTAGTCATAAAAAAAGGAACAAAATAGTTTTATCTAAGTCCTCGACTTTTACACAAATTCTCAATTGTATCCTTTATTAGGTCTTCAAATATTTGTGTCTTCTTGTAATTGTATATTGAACTTTGTGTAAATCAAAGTTTGTAAATATATATCAAACTAATGAGAAAAAATAATTAGTTTATCATTATAAAAGCATGCTAAATAGAAAAATATCAAACAAAAGGCTAGAATTTATTCATGTTTAAAACTGTAAACATGTAAAAGCATAACTAATATCAAATATGCTTTCAACACAAAAATAATAATAGAATTCTAGCATGCATATTAAGCATATTATCAAACTTGCGATTGATATTAACTCAAAGTTCTGTTGTGCATGCTAGTAATAAAAAAATATATGTGTTTAAATTTAAATAAAAAAAAATGCTTAATTGTTGAAGCACTTCAAGGTAATGAGATTTTTGTTATTATCAATAATGAATCATTTGTACTTAAGGCTTTATTACTCATTACTTGTGCAACTAAGATGTTTGCAATATACCTCCTAAGATTCCAAAAACACCACCTTAGTTTAGATGCACTTCTAAACAATGTATTTGAACCAAAGAATATGAAACATAAATATCTCTCAACAAGATGAACCTAAGTTCTAGATTTGGGAGAAAAAACCAAAGCATAAAAGAGAAAGAAAACACTAAAAAATAAGGTGAGAAAGAATGTGAAAAAATCTAAAAAAAGTTAGAAATTCTTTATTTACCTCCTTTTTTTTATAGTGAGTTTTGGAAGCTAAATGAATGAAGAATTAATTTTCACCATTATCAATATTTGATTAACCACCATCAATAAAGAATTAAATATAGAAAAAAATCATGAGTTTTTTTATAGTAGGAAGACCAAGGGTGTTTTTAGATTAATTAATCATTCACCAATAATTTTTTTAACATCATGTTAATTAAACAAATTTCCAACACTATGATTGTTGTGAAAAAAAATGCAAAAATTATTGATGAATATTGCAACAGGAGAGAAAACTAGAAAACATAAAATTTAACGTGATTCAGCAATGTGACTACATCTACATGAGCGAGGAGCTATATTTTCACTATATGTTGAATAGAGTTATATAATATGTATTTATAGTAGACCTTAAACCGTCCAAGAGTCCAACCATTTAACGGATATTAGTAATTTTCAATAATACCCCATTACCATACCATTTTGCTCGATATGGTATGCTATGCTCCACCCCGATATCTGTCTATATGCTATAAACTACAACAATAACATATCAATTTAATCATAAAATTACTATTGAACTTTATTGCTTAGGGTGATTACATAATTTGGTAGTTTACTACTAACAAATAATAATTTGTTATATGTAAACATAAATTTGAAGAACTTTTCACCTTGAACAAATAGCTATACATAAATTGTCTAATTATCACCAAATTATATATAAAAAAAGAAAATTACAATTAACACTTGTAAAAAAAAAAAAAACTATACCAATGAGAAAATTATCCAAATTTGAAGTTGGTAAAAACACGGTACATAACTATTAATATTTTTATATATTAACAAGTTTTTTAATGCAAATTTTATTAAATATTATATGTTTTTTGATTTTACTTAATTTACATTAAACTAATTACAAAAAAAACCTAAAGTTGCTCAATGTTTGACTATGCATTGAGAGGAATCACTATGGATTGAAACAATGATTTTTTTTTTCCGGTCCATGAATAATTTTTTACTTTGGCCATTGATTCCTTTTTCAAATTTGTCCTTACATATTGCACTGAATGAGATTTTAGGCTGATAATTTATTTTAGTTACCTATTTATGGGATTCTTATAATCTTAAATAAGATATTTTAATGTTAATTTGATTCTTAATTTGACATAATAATGCTCAATTTGATTGTTTGCTAAACATTAAAACTTTAAGGACCAAATTTGACATTGAAACAAGACACTAGGCTTTGTTCCCTATTTTTACTATTCATAGGGCATATTTTTTGCAATTTAATCCCTTTAGTTTCTAAATTTTTTTATTTTTGGTCTCTTTGGTTATTGGGTTTTCAACTTTAATTTAAAAAATGTGTTGACTACACCTCTATGTTGTTTTTTTATCTTTTGTATTAAAAAATAATGTCATATAATATGGCATGCAATGAAAATGCGAGTAAACTAACTTAGGTATTCCTTTTGATGAACTTCCATAAATTGTAAGATAAAAACAAAAAAAAGTTTTCATCATGTCATGAAGTTCTCTTTTATAATTTGATCGTAAATAAGACTTTGTGTTCTTGTTTTAGTGTAGTTATTGTGTTCATTGAATAGGCAAGCAACGCAGTTCACCTTTCATTGGGGATCTTAGGATTAAAAGGTCAACAACTCTTGTCATGAGAGTGACGAATTAATAATTATTTTTTAAAATATTTTTTTATTTAAAAATAAATTAAAATAATATTTTTTAAAATAGAAAAAATCAAAATCTACATACCCTGTTTCAAATGTAATGCCAAACAACAACTTAGCGGCATAAATTTTGCATCCACGCTTGTCGAATTCATCTTTGTTTTTCGCTTTGAACATGCTGCCGCCATTCTCTTCAATTCAATATCCTGTTCACGTTGTGACTTTGCAATTGCTTCCTCCTTCTAGCATCAGAAAGAAGGCAAGCGGCTGAAGGGAAAAAATAATTCAGTCTTTTAATGGTTGATTTTTTTAACACCCTTAGTATTCAATCTTTATTTATTAAAAAACTGACGTTCCCATCATTATTATAATAGATGGCCCGCAAGAGGGAGCATTGGTACAATTATTGTTGGAAATTGACCTTTATTCAGGCTACGACCTTTGCCTTAGAACCACTCAACAAGAACAACAATTATTGTTAGAGTGTGTTTGGTATTGTGGTAGCTATTGTGGTTATGGTTTGAAAAAAGTAGTTTCATAAAAAGTGCTTTTAATTGTGGTTGGTCTGAAAAAATAGGTGTTTGGTTAAAACTGTGGTTCAAATTGTGGTTGAAAAAAAAGTTGTTTAACATGTTTGGTTACAAATTGTGGTTCAATTTTATTTTATTGTATAATTACTTAAAAGGACTTAGGGACTACTTGCCCTGTTTCATCCGATTCACCATCCTCTCTTCAAAACAGAAACAAAAACAAAAACGGACAAGAAGGTCGTGATTCGATTGGTCAATTCAGTTAATAAAGAAAGTGCCACCATCCAAGTCATGATTTCTAGTTATATCAGCACAATTCTTGAATTGTGTAGGAGGGTTTTTTTAATGCATGATGGCAGCTACACAGAGTGGCAAAAAAAATTAAAAAAATCATTGAAATAGTATCCACGTATCACATATCCTTTTTGTTCTACTTATAACACTAACCAGGTGGATTTTTTTTTTTTACTTTTCCTTCTTCTGAAGTTCTTAATTCATAATATTAAAGTAATATTACAACATATAAATTTTTGCAAATAGACATAAACATATTTGAGCAATAATTTATAATTGTGTCATTAAACTTGCAGCAATCCCATCACGTACATAATCCATTCGCGAAGGCCTCTGGTGGCCTTGGCTTTGTGAACGTGGAGCCACATCAGTTAGAAAATCATCGGGTACAAAATCAGGATGGCGATCGAACTCCATAAATGCCACATCTTGCATTGAAGTTCTTCTAATGTAATTATAAATTGCCATGGATGCGACAACAATTTGAACTTGTGCCTTGTAATTATAAGATGGCATATTCTGTAGGATTCGCCATCTTTTTTTCCAAACTCCAAATGTTCGTTCTATCACACAACGTAATGAAGAGTGCATACGGTTGAAAATTTCTTCACGAGTTTGTGGTTGTCCTCGCCTCCTAAATTCTTGCAAATGATATCTCTGACCTCTATATGGACCTAAAAATCCATATTCATTAGGATATCCCGAATCAACCAAGTAGTATTTCCCTGGAAAACCATATAATTGTTTTAAACTGAAAATTGCAAAAAAATAAAAATAAATAACATTAATTATCATATATACACACCCACATACACATATTACTACCTTCCGGTGGCTTAGGAAATTTTATACGTGGATTGTCAATTGCCTCGAGAAAAATTCGTGTATCATGTGCACTTCCTTCCCAACTCGCCCAAACAAATGTGAATTGCATGTCAAAGCTACATGCAGCCATAACATTCTGGGTCGGCACACCTTTTCGGCCGATAAATGGGATTTGCTTTTCAAAAGAAACACATGCACGAACATGTGTACCGTCAATAGCTCCAACACAATTCTAATATACGATAAACAAGCAAAATAACATCAATTTGAGCTAATGAAAAAATTAAATTTCATAAATTCATGAAATACGAATCACCATTAACAAATACGATTAACGAAATTACCTTGAAATGTGGCATATACCTCGGATTGTTCACAATTTCCCTCGGTGTGTTTACGAACCTAGGATCTGCAGGTTGAATTAAATCTGTAGCGAGCAAACAAACTGATCTAAGAACCTCATTAAAGTACCTACTAATTGTTTCTCCTGAATGCTGGAATCTCTCCTGAACTTCCCTGTTGGAAGCACCCAAAGCTATTGTATAAAGAAATATTCCAACTTTTTCAAAAACACATATTCTTCTAGATGCCTTTAACCCATATTGGTTTTCAAGTTTAACGCACAAACTTTGAAATGTTGTTGCATCCATCCTAAACATGTTTACACAACGCGTCCAATGTCCATGTAATATTTCTATCAACCATTGCATTCCGGTGTTGTACGAATCTATACAAGGCTCCTTATATATATAAGTAGTATAATATAAAGTTATGGCACCTGCCGTGCATAAAATCAATTTCTCATCATCGAACTCCCTTTCCCAAAACAACTCACCCTCTTCATCTGAATCATCATTGTCATCGTCGTCGTCGTCGTCATCATTATCAGAACTGTGATTACCACTGCAATCTCCATCGTTTACAGAAGAATTGCCATAATTAACATAATCGGCAACATTATTCAGCACATCATCATAATCCCCATCAAAAAGTGATGAAAACCAGTGTGGATCCATATCTATCATGCCATAAAGATTTTTTTGTGAATAATTGGAAATTGTATGACTTGTTACCAAAAAAAAAAAACAAATGGATAATGCATTCTTGCAAATAAGTGTTATTGTTCACTTTCCCCACGTTTAATGAAATTTTGCTCGGCTTGTAAAATTTATAATGCTATATTTATTTGCAATTCAATCATTTACCTCCTTTGAAAGTGACATTGAATTTCTGTTTCCAAAATGCCTATTATCTATAATCAAAATTTATAATTCCACTTGCTATACACAACATAAATAATAGAATTTCAACATATCAAAATTGGAATTCTAGAAACAATGAACAAATAGCAGGAAATAGCTATTAGTCATCAAAAGGTTAACTCAGACTATAAAATTACTATTGACATCCTTAACAGCCCCCCTGAAACTCAACTCCAAAACAACACCAGAAGTTGCCTGCATCATAGTCTTTATAGCAAACTTAACCACAACAACTCCATTGAGTGACAAATCACAATTTTTAGGTAGAAAAAAGGGACCAAAGACAAGTTCTTTTTATCAGCAATTTATTTCCCATAGATTATTGGAACAAGTAAAAGACTAATAAATTCATAACAGCAGGCCCTCCAATGTTCTAGCATGAAACACACTAGGGTACTGAATGATGCAAGCATTAAAAGGTTGCACTTCCAACGCCACATTTATTTCCCTTCCAATCAAGGTCCAGTTGTGAACCTTAACTGTGTCAGAAGATACAAATAAAACTGCATGCTATCCAAGCATTAAGAATTCCCCCCCTTCCACAACATAAAATCACCGCACTAGGATTGTATAAGATAAAATGTTTATGTTAATATTTCTAGCACAAGCATGCTTGTGCCTCTACATAAGGAAGACATCAACCGTACACAAGAAGCTATGCTGGAGGCATGCTTGTGCCTATTAAATGGAACTTACCTATTATAGATGTATAAATAGCAGCAATCAGCAACACCAGCAATTAGAAACAACCACTCTTCTGCAGAAATTGACATTGACAGCATGCAAACCCATAACTTCCCATACTTACTGGTTTTTATATACAAATACATAGGAATGAAAGTAATATTTCAAAATCTGTTACCTAACTTTCAAAAGCTACCATTCAAGAGCAAGATACCAAACATTCAAATGTGGCATACACCAACTGAAAATTTCAAAATTAGCAACCTAGACCTACCATTCAAGATCAACTAACCAAACATTCAAAGTATAATACAAACATTCAGTAGTATCGGTTGCACAACTTATTATCACCAACCATTCAACTTCAAAGGAATACTTTAACAAGCTAAACATAACATTCACAGTTAAGCATTCACATATTTAAGGTACCATTGAAAGATAAGCATCCAGCATCCACATAATTAAGGTCTACATTTTAGAAATTAACATCCATGAAATTCCAACCCAATATCACTATTTAGTCATATATATATAACAAAACATACATGGTAGTGGGTTCCAAAAACTTAGCTATGAAAATACACCAAAACATGGGCAACTCCTTCTAATTCCAGCAACATTTACAGCATAGGAAGTCTGCAAAACCAGTGAGAAATATTTCAGACAGCTAAATATGTTACTTGTCTACATAATTCAATATAAATACAAAGACATGAATAGGGTAAAAAGCTAAAAACTGACCTTGTCCATCTAAGTTTGTCTGTGTTGGTCAAACATTATTTTCAGCCATGACATTTTTCTGTCAATACAACCCATTGCAGCCCACATCTCCCTCTTGCTCCTCGCACAGAAGAATTTAGTTGCAAAGGTATGCAGTGCACTACCAAAGGCAACTCCATCAATAGAGTGCAGTTCTTCCATTACCTCTTCAATGCTACAACCTTTTTTATCTCTACAAGGAGCTGTGATCCCTCTAGGCATGGAGACAGTCTCAAAAATTTTATCCATACGTGCAACTAGTGCTGCTCCCATTCCAGTTCCCCTTTTCTTTTTTCGCAATTGAGGTTTAGTTTGATGTGGACTCTTTCTCTTTGAACTGCTGGGGTTGCTGCTACTATTTGCGACATTGCTTCCACCAACCATGTTGCTAACATCTTGACTGAAATCAGGGATTGCATCCTCTTCAGAGTCGCCACTTCCTTCTTCCATGTTAGTATCCTCATTGGTTGTATTTCTCATTCCAGCCGCCACATTATCTTCATCTGATAAAAGTCCTTGTGAGGGAGTCCAAGCATATTCTCCCGTGGCCACTATGTTAGTAAACATGATATCGTACTTGGCACACAACGAGGGCTCTATGCCGACATGCCTAAACTTCTTTGCTCCTCTCATTTCCTGTGCAATGACAGCTGGATGTAATTAGGAATGCTAATAGATGAATAGATAATACAACATGATAAAAAAATTATGGTGCTATTGCAAATCAGCAACTTAACCTGAATTTTTGATTGCCACCATTCATCAGTTGCTGAGATGGTCCCAAGTTCAGAAGACCAACCAACTCCAGTTTCAGTTATTAATTTTTTCCATACCCTCCAGTCCTTTTTAATCCCATCCCATTTGTTTTTAAGCTGAGATTTTGATAATGAAAGGCCTGTCTGATCTTTGAACGACTTTACGACAAATTTCCAACCAGCTTTGTCAAAATATGTGTTTGGTCTCATGCCTCTCTCAATAGTTGTAATGCAAATGTCGCAAAACATGTGCAACATTGCCTTGCTCCAAGAAGCTTTATCATGTGTGTCAGACCCATCCATTGCTTATGGTTGACAATGCAATGAAAAAATAAACAAACAATTAACTAATGAACAAGAGATTGAATGCTGATAAGGCCATAATACAATAGTAACAGAACAGTAAATTACATGTGCAGCAAAAGGTATACCAAAGAATAACAAAAGGTTGAATGTTGACAAGGAATGAAAACATAAATAAAGAAACTAAAGAACTAATTCAAAAAAAAGATTGAATGATGTAAAGTGTGAACTAAAAAACTCTTTTATTTTGTTGATAAATGAAAACAGCTCTTTTGCCTAAATGGATGACAATTAGAATCTGAAACAGTGAAGTTTGAAAGTTTCTGTCAAAAATAAACAACACATATCTCCAGCATACTACAATATAACTCCATTTAAATCGTTCTAAATAAAAAATCAAAACATTGAAATCAAATTTTCTCAAATCACCAATAAATTAAAGAATGGATACAAATTGAAAGAACAAAAAGAAATACAAGTGAATTAAGTCTGCCACGGCTGCAAAGCACGTGAACAAAAGATCCACTCCAATGTAAAAGCAATAGAGAAAAGCAGAGAAGAAGAACCAAAACAAGAAGGTGCGTTATTTTGTAAATTACTACTGCAATGGAATGATGCTTCATTTCCAAATTCAATCATCTATGAATTATGATACATTAATGTTGTATCAGGTAATATATATATATATATATATATATATATATATATATATAAAGGATTATCATATGCGCATGTAAATGTCTAGTTTTTTTGGCTAAGCTGAGATTTCTTTCAGGTGGAGGTTACTAATCATAATTAAATTCTTTGAAAAGCTTAATAAATTTGTGTTCCATGATATTTAATCACCTCGGGTTATCTGAGTATCCATGTCAAAACTAGAAAATCATGAGAATTTTGTTATTTTATTTCCAGTTTCATTAGAAGAGAATACATCTACTTAACCATCAAAGCTACCCCTCAAGTTAATCATCATAGAATTTCCAATAAACAAACAATCACCTTGCAAACCAAGGAGAAAATAAAATATTAATCCGAGCTTTCATATTTCACAGGGGAGAAAAAGAAAAAGTCATGACATGCATTAGTTATAGAAACTAGAAAATACTTCAATCATCCCCTGAAAACAGCTTTATAGAGTAGTCTTGTTATCATTTGCCTTCACGAAAAAGCACTACGAGCATGCTGTGCAGTGGCACGCTGTCATCAACATCGACGGCGTCTTGCCTAATCAGATTTACAATCACTCTTGTGACATGCTATCTTTCCCCTCTTTATTTCCAAGTAAAGGGTGAGTCCCATGCGTCACATGAGGATAGGCTCTCCAGGCTCATTCATAAGGACAAGGCCGGAGACTCTTTAGAGAGAGAGGTGTGATCAGAGACTGATTAGAATTCATTTTTCTTCTAAGTTACAGAGATTGTCGCCTTGGTTACTTTCCTATTGAAGGGTCAATTGAGAGACCGGGCTTCAGAGCCTATCCTCCTTCACCTCTTTCATGAATTGGAGGGCCTAGTCCGTCCAACCAACGGGATTTGGATATTATTGAAAGGCTAAGTGTGCTTATGAACATAGGATTTCACCGGTTCCAGAGAACCAGATAGGAAGAAAAGACCCAGAGGATTCTTTTGAAGCAGCATGACTAGACTCACGGATTTGTCTTGAAAACTTTTTATCTCACGCACATGAGAAGGCCAACCGAATTCTTCCTAGTAACTATTTCAGCAGTAATGGTTGACGAGAGTAACAAAAAGGGCATAATCATTTCATTTTCATTGCAATGAACAAAAATAAATTAAAATTGCTAAGGGGACCAGTGACAGAGTACCTGTTGGAAATTGCAACTGAGATATCTGTGGTGGGGTTGTCGCTTGCAAGAACACTGGTTGCTCTTCGTCTTCTTGTTCTTTTAATAAGGAGAAACGAAGGAAAATTTAGCATATAAACAAACAAAAGGGGAAACAGATCTGTGCTAGAATAAATAAAAAGTAACTTAAAATTTCTGTAAGAACAAACCAGTGAACTCACCTTTTGAAAATATGAGCTCTGGTGCTTGAATCACGCTCGATCTATATACATATTTCGGGGCTGTTGCAAGTTGTTCTTCATTTCTTTTTATTAAAGAGAAATGACTGATAATTGAACGTGCACTCATACATGAAGCCATTAATATTTTAGGTGCTCCAGCAGTAATGGTTACTGTGGAGTTGTTGTGTGCAATTAGGGCTGATGTGAAGGGAAATCAATGCAAATGGAAGAACAAAAAGAATGAGAATGAGAAAGATGACCGAACGAGAACAGTTGTGTGTTTTTGGTAATTCGCACATTAATATCTCTAGAAAGTTCAATCACAGGTTGAATCTCGAAAAAAAGCAGTATTTTACTGCTTTCAAAAAATTGTGGTGCTGCCGCAATTAAAGGGTGGGACCCAAGTTTTAAATTTTCAAGCAATCTGTAACCAAACGCCAACTAAGTGTTCATGGAAAACGTGAAGCTATCTCGTACTAAACGAACCGACAGGTTTTGTCAGTTCTGGTCCACATTGGATCGGGAAGAGAGATGAGAAAAAAGACAGCACGGCAACGTCGGCAAGGGCATACAGTGCAAAGATTCTCTTCAATTCATACTTCAATTTTTTTTTTTAAATTGAATTGTTTGCTTCCTTCTGAATTTTGATGGATCCAATCTTTGTACGCCAAATATTCCGGAAATCTTTTTGGACGCTAAACGTTTCAATCCATTTCTGCGTACGTGGCCGGTGAGTATTAAAACACCATGATATTCTTGTAGCCTCTGCTTCTTTTTAGGGATTGAAATAATTTTTTGATAGTATATTACAATCGTGGTTATAAGTTTAAATTTTAATATTTTTATTTATTTGATAAAAATTAAGTATAAGGTAATGTAAATTTATACAATTTTTATTTGAGAAGATGTGTTAGAGAATAATATAAATTATATTTTAAGATTTAATCTGATAGCTTAAGAAGAATTAACAATTATTTTTTAAAGTGTTTTTTTTTATTTAAAAATAAATTAAAATAATATTTTTTTATTTTTTAAAATTTATTTTCAACATCAATATATTAAAATTATTTAAAAAAATAATTTTAAATAAAAAATATTTAATTTTTTTAAAAATACTTTTTAAACATAAAAACTTACTATATATAAAAAATAAAATTAATACTCAGCGAGTTTGAGACGTCAAATTAGCGTGCATTGCCGAGACTACTATTATATAAGAGCCCCCTAATGCCCTAAGTGATGCATGATCAAATTCAGTGCCTAAGTTACAGTCCATATATATATATCATGACATCATCCTCGTCGTCTCCGCTAAGATTTTCCGTCAAACGTCGTGAGCCACAGCTGATTGTGCCATCAAAAACCAACAGCTCATGAAATAAAACAACTCTCAGATATAGATGACCAGCAAGGTCTTCGTTTCCAGTTCCCTTTTGTAATGTTCTATCGTAGTCATCCTTCCATGAAAAGAGAAGACCCCGTGAAGGTCATCAAAGAAGCATTAGGCAAAGCACTTGTGTTTTACTACCGCTTTGCCGGTAGGATTATAGAAGGGCCTCGTAGCAAACTTCTAGTTGATTGTACCGGCGAAGGGATCTTGTTTGTTGAAGCTGATGCAGATGTAACGATTGGCCAACTAGGTGACTCCATAAAACCTCATTGTTCTTATATTGAAGAATTCCTGCATGATGTTCCTGGATCTTCAGGTGTTCTTGGATGCCCGTTGCTGTTGATTCAGGAATTTATAATTAACTTCAAGTTTTGTATCTGGTTCTAGTTAATAACTTCAACTAATTACCTTTACATCTACTCTCTCTTTTTTTTTTCTTTTTTTTGTGTGCAGGTGACTCGTTTGGCTTGTGGGGGATTCGTCATTGCAATACGCCTAAACCACACTATGAGTGATTCGCTTGCGCTGTCAAAATTCTTGAACACAGTTGGAGAATTGGCACTAGGAGCAAGCACACCATCCCTATTGCCTGTGTGGGAAAGAGAGATCTTGAATGCAAGAAAACCACCTCGAGTGACTTGTGTGCACCATGAGTACGAGCAGCTAACACACACAGAAACCTCCATAGTCATGACTTTGCAGGAGCATGAGAAAGATATGACCCATCGCTCCTTCTTTTTTGGCCCTAGTGAATTGAAATCAACAAGAAAGCACATTCCACCCCACCTTCAAAAATGCTCAAACTTTGAGGTGCTGGCTTCATTTTTATGGAGATCTCGGACAATTGCTCTTCAACTTGACCCCGACGAGGTTGTTCGTATATCAGTCATCATCAACGTACGTGGAAAGCAAGGCCTCAACGTTCCTAGTGGATACTATGGCAATGCTTTTGCTTACCCAACTGCCATTGGGATATGCACTTGAGCTAGTGAGGAGACTGAAGACGCAGATGAATAAAGAATACATTAAATCAGTTGCAGACCTTATGGTGTTAAAAGGGAGACCACATTACACAACAGTTTGGAGCTTCCTTGTTGCTGATGTAACTCGTGTTGGACTTGGAGATTTTGATTTTGGATGGGGAAAGGCTGTTTGCTCGACCTTGTGCTAGCTACCATGTCAGTGGATTCAAAAATAGTTATGGGGAGGAGGGTATCTTAGTACCTATATTGCTGCCATTGCCAATCATGAATAGGTTTCAACAAGAGCTCTTGAGCAATGGCATTGAGTAACCAAGAAAAATCGCACCTAGGCTTTAGAATACAAAATAGGTGTCAAGAAGAAAAGCAAATACCTTCCATTAGCTTTCTAATATGATGTTTTATAGCTTCAACTATAAAATTAAGATCCTAGTTATTATTTTATTCTTTTTTGTGATATTGTACTAAAGAGAATGCAAAATATTATATTTTTTTCTTTTAATATTTAGTATTTTATATACTTATTTCATGTCTAAGTATACTCATTAATTTTATATTTCAATTTAGAAAGCAAATGGAGATGTTAATCGCAAAACAAAGTTAATTGGACGGTTCTAGATAATTTTGACACAACTTTGTAATCTTAGCATAACTTCTTCATCTGAACTCCAATTGAGATGATTATAAATGATATGAACCCTAAGAAACACCTCTACAACTTTCATGTTTTGATTTTTAAGAAATACTGATTGCATCAAGGTTGAAATTAGACATAAAGCCATTACACTTGTACTGCTAACATGCTAGAGTATTCTTTGGCATGTAAATTTAATATGAAGTGATTTATTTTCGAAAGCTTCCAGACTCGGTGCGTGAATTCCAGCAGAAAACATAACTTTTCTTATTATATTAGAGCTCTATTTTATTATTTAATAATTTCATTAAATATTCAGATTTAATGGTTATTATTGGAGATAATGTTGAAAATATTTTTAAGAGATTTTGTAGGCTTCTAAAAAGGGAAAAAACATGTAAAAAAAGAAAAGAGAGATCATACCTCTCTCTTCTCCATTCTTTCTTCCTCTTCTATTCCCTATTTCCTTTTTCTCCTTTATGATTTTTATGATTGTATTGTGTAACTAAATTTGATTTGGTTGATAAAATTGTTCCTAGTCATAAGAAAAAAAAGACCTAGAAGCCACATAACTTTATAGAAATCCTCACTTTTATACAAAATTTTAATTGGATCCTTTATTAGGTGTTGAAATGAAATTATACAATTGATTTACTTTCCATACAAGTAATGTAGTTTTTCAATCAATTTCAATTTAGTTTGGTAACCTATACATTGACCCAATAACTCAGATTTTTTTGAATCAAATCCCAAGTCAGGCCCGACAACTATAGATCAAATACAATATTGTATTAATATTATAAATGGAGCATCACCATCTACTTCTCCAATAGCATTTTTATGGGTTGTAGCCAGCCATAATTGATTGCACCTGCAATACTAACACCCCACGAGCTAAAGAAGCTCTTAAACATATATGACCAACAAGAACTTTGATTCTAGATTATGATGATATCCTAAAAATCCAACATGTTCAATGGACATGTTATTTGGTGTTTGAATTGTGGTTAATCAAATGTTCATGTCCTTATTTCCTTATTCTTAACCCAAGAAGTGGAGAAATTGATGGTACTAGTCTTGGTACCTCTAAAAACAGTCTTTGTCAGTAGGACTTAAAACCCTCTAATGATAAAGTCGGTAACTTTAAATGGGAATGGGGATAAATGAAACAAAGAGCTTTAAATTCCAATAACAAGGGTGTTTGTTCTTGGTATTTTGTGATTAATTCTCTGAGATATATGAGCATTTAGAGTAGGAAAAAGTGAATCATTTATCTGAGTGGTTCATGGGTATTTAGAACCCTTAAACCTTTTATCTTCGGGGGAAGGAAGGACTAGAAAGTCCTTTGCTTTTGATGACATTAATGAGCGATAAATATCTCTTTCACATCATTAATGAGGTAAAAATATCATTTCGACACTATTAATGAGATGGAATATATTAAGCGTCTTGCGAGACCTTTTATACATCTATAAATGTAGGAAGATGATTACCTCTGATATGAATAGTTCATATAAATAATGTGAAGATAGAATCATATGATCCTAACATGGATCTCCAAGTCTAACTAGGCCTAACGTGTGACCAAACCTAGAGAAAATGGATCTACATCTTGCTAAACCAATAGTGACTTGAGCTCAGCTTATGGATCAACCTAAGTATATTGAGTCTGACATCTTACCAGACTCATGATGAATTGGGCTCATCCATAAAGTAAGCCCAATTGATTGTGAGTATGACAAGATGTCAAACCAAATATACTTGGGTTTATCTATAAGCCAAGCTCAAATCACTATGGATCTAAACTTATGGCTATTCCTAAATATATTGGATTTGACCACTCTCTAGAAATATGGTAACTTGGGCTTTACTAATAGTCGAACCCCAATATATTGGGTATGACGTCTTGCTAGACCAATGACTTGGGCCTAGCTCATGGGTGAACTTAAGTATATTAGGTTTGGTGTATTACCATATTCGTAGTGACTTGGGCTTAACTCATTTCTAAACCCAAGTATATTGGGTGTGACGTCTTACCAGTCCTACAATGACTTGGGCTCTGCTTATGGGCGAACCTAAATATATTGGTTCTAGCATCTTGCTAGACTTAAGGTGATTTAGTCTTAGCTTATGATCAAACCCAAATATATTGGGTATGACATCATACCAGATTCGCGGTGACTTACGCTTAGCTCTTGGCAGAATTTAAATATATTGGGTCTGACATCTTACCAAACCCATGGTGACTTGGTATCAGCTTATGGCTGAACCTAAGTATGCTAGGCCTATAAGATATTATATTCATATTTGATTAGGCTAACATACTATTTATGGATTTGGGCTTTTTCAGAGCAAAAAATATTGAGTTGAAAATACCGACTCATCAATTGCCCCCTAAGTCTTTATACATTTGATGTGAAAAGAGTAAAAAGGCCCTCTAAAGTAGGGGCGTCTTCCTATACTGATTTTAAGCGCTGTTAGGGGACGTGAAACAAAATTTTTTAGAAGACCACTCAATGGCTTGCAATAAATACAATGGGTGTTTAACCTTCCTAGGGTTATAATGGGGTGACATATGTCTTTTATTCATTATTTGGAGTGAAGGGCAATGACTTATATAGATACACCCTTCTTTTTCCTCAGTTATATTTTTAACTTTTGCAAAAGTTTCCTCTACCTTTCCTGTTATAGGAGCTTAAAACAAGATTGAAAAGCTTTTCAAAGGAGAAGCTTCTAGGTAAACAAAACACTTCCTGTTATAGCTCTAAATTGTTTCCCCCTAATTTTTTACTAGAGTTTGTATTTGCTCAAGATAATATATATTTCAAGGTTTGTCGACCAATAAAAGCAGAGAAATTTAGTATTGGCAAATGGCGCATAAAGACAGGTAGAGTTGTTCCTTTAAACTTAGTTTCTTGCATGGTCTCGGATTCTTGATCCACCATTTGCCTTCTGTGTTTACTGGCAAATCCCTTTCCCAATCATGGCACATAATACGAGTTCAAGAATCTTCACTGTATCTCTAATTACAGATGGAGATTATGCTATCACTTAACTTCCAAGTTGTAACTCTTAATGGCAATACTATCATTTAAGAGGATATGAAAATCTACGTGGTGTATGCTTTATCATAATCTTTGGTTAGTGCTCGATGTATGAAGAGACTATCTTACATGAAGAAAATCATAGCAGTTGATTTCAATGACAATAAAAAATGCCAGTCAATGCAAGAAAAAAGTTGTTTTTAGTAGAGTTGGCACCAATGTTTTCCTTGGATAGTGGTGAATTACAGCTTCTAGGTGTAACTCATTAGTTCTGACTATAGGCTAGAGCTTAGTTCATTTATCTATCATATTTAGTGCTTCGGGGGAAAGGTCATGTTGTGTGTGAAGGTAGTGTTTTGAAATTGGTATGCCATGCATTCACAAGGTTTTTATTATTATTATTATTATTATTATTGTTACAACAAATTCATACATTGAATATAAATCATAGAATGCCATTAAACTTTCCAAAATGTATTTCTTTTGAAACTTATCAATGTACCCTTTTATGATATATATATATATATATATATATATATATATATATATTTCTTGATCATATTCTCATATAAAAATAATAAATCAATCAAAATGTTAGTTCATCTTCTTATAATTTTGTTGAGCTTTTGTTCTTGATGCTTTGTGGTCTTACAACTCAACGAGTTTATTATTGTTTCGGCTTATATAGATAAATAAATATTGAGTTTACCTATATATATGTATTCTCTAATATTTAGTTACCATTATCCAAACCTACCTAATCGTTTTGGGTTTGGATATGTTTAAGTTGACCCATTTTAATTTTGTACAGGTCTATTGATTACATATAGACCATTCAATTGTAGACAGAAATGTATTGTTTTCTCAAATTTAGATCCAGAGCTCTTAAAGAGAGATAAACCTACCTAATCTTTGCTTGAATCTGTGTCTACATATTAGTTTCCCACTCATTCGATATGGATATTAATTATTTCTATGCTTTACTTACTTACTTATTATTATAGTTCTTTAAAGTATTTATAATTTAAAGCCCTAAATATATTCACACGATAAATCATGTAATTTGAATATATTTTATGTTCAAATCATGATTTTCACGTGTTAGCTCAACTTTGTTAAGGATAATATTTTTTTTCTTTGTTCTTGTTACCTTATTTTTTTATAATCATATTTTTAAATTAATTAGGATTTAATTTGATTATTGAATTTTTCTTACTTTTTTTTTAATATTACCATCTTCTAAACTATTTTCAAGGTAATTTTTTTTTATCCGGGCCATTACATCACAGGAGCCACCAATTTAGGGTCGATTTGACATCATGTTAGAAATCTTTTTTTAAAATGTTTTTTGCTTGAAAATGCATCAAAATAATTTTTTATTTTTATTTTTAAAGTTTATTTTTTATATTAGTACATTAATATAAAAATACAAAGAATAATTTTAAAATAAAAAAATAATTTTTTTATCTTTTCAAAAAATACTTTTAAAATATAAAAAGAAATAGACTATTAGTCACACTAAAATGTGAGGCAAATAATTAAATAAGATTTTTTTTCTTTTCGAAAAAATAAAGAAATGAAGAAACAAAATGAAAACGAAACTAGGACGAGGTGGCAAGTGTCGATGAAGTTTCCAAGACAAGCACATCACATGGGTTTTACAAGCTACAAAGAAAGTAGACTAAGTTGTCTTTTTGTGGCGCAGTCTGTCTATCAATGCATTAACGCGGAGGGGATTCGAAAGAAAGAAAATTCAAGGTACTTCTTATACACTCACTTTCTTTTCCTTGTTCTTTTCATGGTTTATTAAAAGATAAAAAAAGATGGATAGGGTGGTTTGAGTTTGTGTATTTGATCCATCATTTGTAATGTATTGATTGGTTTTTGTGGAATTTATTTGTGCTTCAAGATTTCTCGTTCCTTTCTTTATATGTCACGTTTAATGGGTTCTATGTTTATTATGAAGTTTTAAGCTAGTTACACGGGTGCTTTTTTTTATATATTATTATTAACATGGATGTTCGGGCTAACTTGTGTGCATCTCAACTAATCCCACATCTCTTGAAGTTAAAAACTATGTAAGCTTCAGCTGCCATTATAATATCAACCATAGGGTTCAAACCTAAGATTACAAGGGGAGCAAACCCCTTGGTCCTAAGCTTTTACCACTAAGCCACCTATTAGATGGTTATATGGATGCTTTTTTATTTGAATGTTTTATGAAGGAATGTTAATGCCATGTTATTTGCTTTGCCTTTTTTTTTTTTTAATCATGTAGACTTTGAGGACTGAAGTGAAGAATCTAGTTTTTGACCCGTTACTTCATTTGCAAGGTGGCTAATTTTTTTTTTCATTAATCAAAATGCAAGGTTTTGTTAGTTTTTGTGATTAATTTTTAGATTGACATTCTGGATTTTTAAAGAAGGAGATAAAGGTTGAGACTTTATCAGTGAAAAGACAACATTACTGGTGTGGAAGGCAAGTAGTTTGCCAATGTTGGAGACTTCATATGTCTTCATTTGCCAATTGTAACTGTAAAGTTTTGTTTACTTGATGAAGTTTGGTATCTTTATTGCCATTGCTCGCTGTGCTTTATAATTTATTGTGTAAATAAGTTAATTTTTTATAATGGGTTGACTTTGAGGGTTGATTTTTTTTAGTGGTTTTGGTCTTCTCTTTTAACTTAAAGTTAGATCAAGTTGGCTATATATACTCCTATCTAGAGTGTATCTAGCCTAAAGTCCAAGAGTGTGGTCTTTAACTCCTAGTCATAAAAAAAGGAACAAAATAGTTTTATCTAAGTCCTCGACTTTTACACAAATTCTCAATTGTATCCTTTATTAGGTCTTCAAATATTTGTGTCTTCTTGTAATTGTATATTGAACTTTGTGTAAATCAAAGTTTGTAAATATATATCAAACTAATGAGAAAAAATAATTAGTTTATCATTATAAAAGCATGCTAAATAGAAAAATATCAAACAAAAGGCTAGAATTTATTCATGTTTAAAACTGTAAACATGTAAAAGCATAACTAATATCAAATATGCTTTCAACACAAAAATAATAATAGAATTCTAGCATGCATATTAAGCATATTATCAAACTTGCAATTGATATTAACTCAAAGTTCTGTTGTGCATGCTAGTAATAAAAAAATATGTGTTTAAATTTAAATAAAAAAAAATGCTTAATTGTTGAAGCACTTCAAGGTAATGAGATTTTTGTTATTATCAATAATGAATCATTTGTACTTAAGGCTTTATTACTCATTACTTGTGCAACTAAGATGTTTGCAATATACCTCCTAAGATTCCAAAAACACCACCTTAGTTTAGATGCACTTCTAAACAACGTATTTGAACCAAAGAATATGAAACATAAATATCTCTCAACAAGATGAACCTAAGTTCTAGATTTGGGAGAAAAAACCAAAGCATAAAAGAGAAAGAAAACACTAAAAAATAAGGTGAGAAAGAATGTGAAAAAATCTAAAAAAAGTTAGAAATTCTTTATTTACCTCCTTTTTTTTATAGTGAGTTTTGGAAGCTAAATGAATGAAGAATTAATTTTCACCATTATCAATATTTGATTAACCACCATCAATAAAGAATTAAATATAGAAAAAATCATGAGTTTTTTTATAGTAGGAAGACCAAGGGTGTTTTTAGATTAATTAATCATTCACCAATAATTTTTTTAACATCATGTTAATTAAACAAATTTCCAAGACTATGATTGTTGTGAAAAAAAATGCAAAAATTATTGATGAATATTGCAACAGGAGAGAAAACTAGAAAACATAAAATTTAACGTGATTCAGCAATGTGACTACATCTACATGAGCGAGGAGCTATATTTTCACTATATGTTGAATAGAGTTATATAATATGTATTTATAGTAGACCTTAAACCGTCCAAGAGTCCAACCATTTAACGGATATTAGTAATTTTCAATAATACCCCATTACCATACCATTTTGCTCGATATGGTATGCTATGCTCCACCCCGATATCTGTCTATATGCTATAAACTACAACAATAACATATCAATTTAATCATAAAATTACTATTGAACTTTATTGCTTAGGGTGATTACATAATTTGGTAGTTTACTACTAACAAATAATAATTTGTTATATGTAAACATAAATTTGAAGAACTTTTCACCTTGAACAAATAGCTATACATAAATTGTCTAATTATCACCAAATTATATATCAAAAAAGAAAATTACAATTAACACTTGTAAAAAAAAAAAAAAACTATACCAATGAGAAAATTATCCAAATTTGAAGTTGGTAAAAACACGGTACATAACTATTAATATTTTTATATATTAACAAGTTTTTTAATGCAAATTTTATTAAATATTATATGTTTTTTGATTTTACTTAATTTACATTAAACTAATTACAAAAAAAACCTAAAGTTGCTCAATGTTTGACTATGCATTGAGAGGAATCACTATGAATTGAAACAATGATTTTTTTTTTCCGGTCCATGAATAATTTTTTACTTTGGCCATTGATTCCTTTTTCAAATTTGTCCTTACATATTGCACTGAATGAGATTTTAGGCTGATAATTTATTTTAGTTACCTATTTATGGGATTCTTATAATCTTAAATAAGATATTTTAATGTTAATTTGATTCTTAATTTGACATAATAATGCTCAATTTGATTGTTTGCTAAACATTAAAACTTTAAGGACCAAATTTGACATTGAAACAAGACACTAGGCTTTGTTCCCTATTTTTACTATTCATAGGGCATATTTTTTGCAATTTAATCCCTTTAGTTTCTAAATTTTTTTATTTTTGGTCTCTTTGGTTATTGGGTTTTCAACTTTAATTTAAAAAATGTGTTGACTACACCTCTATGTTGTTTTTTTATCTTTTGTATTAAAAAATAATGTCATATAATATGGCATGCAATGAAAATGCGAGTAAACTAACTTAGGTATTCCTTTTGATGAACTTCCATAAATTGTAAGATAAAAACAAAAAAAAGTTTTCATCATGTCATGAAGTTCTCTTTTATAATTTGATCGTAAATAAAACTTTGTGTTCTTGTTTTAGTGTAGTTATTGTGTTCATTGAATAGGCAAGCAACGCAGTTCACCTTTCATTGGGGATCTTAGGATTAAAAGGTCAACAACTCTTGTCATGAGAGTGACGAATTAATAATTATTTTTTAAAATATTTTTTTATTTAAAAATAAATTAAAATAATATTTTTTAAAATAGAAAAAATCAAAATCTACATACCCTGTTTCAAATGTAATGCCAAACAACAACTTAGCGGCATAAATTTTGCATCCACGCTTGTCGAATTCATCTTTGTTTTTCGCTTTGAACATGCTGCCGCCATTCTCTTCAATTCAATATCCTGTTCACGTTGTGACTTTGCAATTGCTTCCTCCTTCTAGCATCAGAAAGAAGGCAAGCGGCTGAAGGGAAAAAATAATTCAGTCTTTTAATGGTTGATTTTTTTAACACCCTTAGTATTCAATCTTTATTTATTAAAAAACTGACGTTCCCATCATTATTATAATAGATGGCCCGCAAGAGGGAGCATTGGTACAATTATTGTTGGAAATTGACCTTTATTCAGGCTACGACATTTGCCTTAGAACCACTCAACAAGAACAACAATTATTGTTAGAGTGTGTTTGGTATTGTGGTAGCTATTGTGGTTGTGGTTTGAAAAAAGTAGTTTCATAAAAAGTGCTTTTAATTGTGGTTGGTCTGAAAAAATAAGTGTTTGGTTAAAACTGTGGTTCAAATTGTGGTCGAAAAAAAAGTTGTTTAACATGTTTGGTTACAAATTATGGTTCAATTTTATTTTATTGTATAATTACTTAAAAGGACTTAGGGACTGCTTGCCCTGTTTCATCCGATTCACCATCCTCTCTTCAAAACAGAAACAAAAACAAAAACGGACAAGAAGGTCGTGATTCGATTGGTCAATTCAGTTAATAAAGAAAGTGCCACCATCCAAGTCATGATTTCTAGTTATATCAGCACAATTCTTGAATTGTGTAGGAGGGTTTTTTTAATGCATGATGGCAGCTACACAGAGTGGCAAAAAAATTAAAAAAATCATTGAAAGAGTATCCACGTATCACATATCCTTTTTGTCCTACTTATAACACTAACCAGGTGGATTTTTTTTTTTTACTTTTCCTTCTTCTGAAGTTCTTAATTCATAATATTAAAGTAATATTACAACATATAAATTTTTGCAAATAGACATAAACATATTTGAGCAATAATTTATAATTGTGTCATTAAACTTGCAGCAATCCCATCACGTACATAATCCATTCGCGAAGGCCTCTGGTGGCCTTGGCTTTGTGAAGTGGAGCCACATCAGTTAGAAAATCATCGGGTACAAAATCAGGATGGCGATCGAACTCCATAAATGCCACATCTTGCATTGAAGTTCTTCTAATGTAATTATGAATTGCCATGGATGCGACAACAATTTGAACTTGTGCCTTGTGATTATAAGATGGCATATTCTGTAGGATTCGCCATCTTTTTTTCCAAACTCCAAATGTTCGTTCTATCACACAACGTAATGAAGAGTGCATACGGTTGAAAATTTCTTCACGAGTTTGTGGTTGTCCTCGCCTCCTAAATTCTTGCAAATGATATCTCTGACCTCTATATGGACCTAAAAATCCATATTCATTAGGATATCCCGAATCAACCAAGTAGTATTTCCCTGGAAAACCATATAATTGTTTTAAACTGAAAATTGCAAAAAAATAAAAATAAATAACATTAATTATCATATATACACACCCACATACACATATTACTACCTTCCGGTGGCTTAGGAAATTTTATACGTGGATTGTCAATTGCCTCGAGAAAAATTCGTGTATCATGTGCACTTCCTTCCCAACTCGCCCAAACAAATGTGAATTGCATGTCAAAGCTACATGCAGCCATAACATTCTGGGTCGGCACACCTTTTCGGCCGATAAATGGGATTTGCTTTTCAAAAGAAACACATGCACGAACATGTGTACCGTCAATAGCTCCAACACAATTCTAATATACGATAAACAAGCAAAATAACATCAATTTGAGCTAATGAAAAAATTAAATTTCATAAATTCATGAAATACGAATCACCATTAACAAATACGATTAACGAAATTACCTTGAAATGTGGCATATACCTCGGATTGTTCACAATTTCCCTCAGTGTGTTTACGAACCTAGGATCTGCAGGTTGAATTAAATCTGTAGCAAGCAAACAAACTGATCTAAGAACCTCATTAAAGTACCTACTAATTGTTTCTCCTGAATGCTGGAATCTCTCCTGAACTTCCCTGTTGGAAGCACCCAAAGCTATTGTATAAAGAAATATTCCAACTTTTTCAAAAACACATATTCTTCTAGATGCCTTTAACCCATATTGGTTTTCAAGTTTAACGCACAAACTTTGAAATGTTGTTGCATCCATCCTAAACATGTTTACACAACGCGTCCAATGTCCATGTAATATTTCTATCAACCATTGCATTCCGGTGTTGTACGAATCCATACAAGGCTCCTTATATATATAAGTAGTATAATATAAAGTTATGGCACCTGCCGTGCATAAAATCAATTTCTCATCATCGAACTCCCTTTCCCAAAACAACTCACCCTCTTCATCTGAATCATCATTGTCATCGTCGTCGTCGTCGTCATCATTATCAGAACTGTGATTACCACTGCAATCTCCATCGTTTACAGAAGAATTGCCATAATTAACATAATCGGCAACATTATTCAGCACATCATCATAATCCCCATCAAAAAGTGATGAAAACCAGTGTGGATCCATATCTATCATGCCATAAAGATTTTTTTGTGAATAATTGGAAATTGTATGACTTGTTACCAAAAAAAAAAACAAATGGATAATGCATTCTTGCAAATAAGTGTTATTGTTCACTTTCCCCACGTTTAATGAAATTTTGCTCGGCTTGTAAAATTTATAATGCTATATTTATTTGCAATTCAATCATTTACCTCCTTTGAAAGTGACATTGAATTTCTGTTTCCAAAATGCCTATTATCTATAATCAAAATTTATAATTCCACTTGCTATACACAACATAAATAATAGAATTTCAACATATCAAAATTGGAATTCTAGAAACAATGAACAAATAGCAGGAAATAGCTATTAGTCATCAAAAGGTTAACTCAGACTATAAAATTACTATTGACATCCTTAACAGCCCCCCTGAAACTCAACTCCAAAACAACACCAGAAGTTGCATGCATCATAGTCTTTATAGCAAACTTAACCACAACAACTCCATTGAGTGACAAATCACAATTTTTAGGTAGAAAAAAGGGACCAAAGACAAGTTCTTTTTATCAGCAATTTATTTCCCATAGATTATTGGAACAAGTAAAAGACTAATAAATTCATAACAGCAGGCCCTCCAATGTTCTAGCATGAAACACACTAGGGTACTGAATGATGCAAGCATTAAAAGGTTGCACTTCCAACGCCACATTTATTTCCCTTCCAATCAAGGTCCAGTTGTGAACCTTAACTGTGTCAGAAGATACAAATAAAACTGCATGCTATCCAAGCATTAAGAATTCCCCCCCTTCCACAACATAAAATCACCGCACTAGGATTGTATAAGATAAAATGTTTATGTTAATATTTCTAGCACAAGCATGCTTGTGCCTCTACACAAGGAAGACATCAACCGTACACAAGAAGCTATGCTGGAGGCATGCTTGTGCCTATTAAATGGAACTTACCTATTATAGATGTATAAATAGCAGCAATCAGCAACACCAGCAATTAGAAACAACCACTCTTCTGCAGAAATTGACATTGACAGCATGCAAACCCATAACTTCCCATACTTACTGGTTTTTATATACAAATACATAGGAATGAAAGTAATATTTCAAAATCTGTTACCTAACTTTCAAAAGCTACCATTCAAGAGCAAGATACCAAACATTCAAATGTGGCATACACCAACTGAAAATTTCAAAATTAGCAACCTAGACCTACCATTCAAGATCAACTAACCAAACATTCAAAGTATAATACAAACATTCAGTAGTATCGGTTGCACAACTTATTATCACCAACCATTCAACTTCAAAGGAATACTTTAACAAGCTAAACATAACATTCACAGTTAAGCATTCACATATTTAAGGTACCATTGAAAGATAAGCATCCAGCATCCACATAATTAAGGTCTACATTTTAGAAATTAACATCCATGAAATTCCAACCCAACATCACTATTTAGTCATATATATATAACAAAACATACATGGTAGTGGGTTCCAAAAACTTAGCTATGAAAATACACCAAAACATGGGCAACTCCTTCTAATTCCAGCAACATTTACAGCATAGGAAGTCTGCAAAACCAGTGAGAAATATTTCAGACAGCTAAATATGTTACTTGTTTACATAATTCAATATAAATACAAAGACATGAATAGGGTAAAAAGCTAAAAACTGACCTTGTCCATCTAAGTTTATCTGTGTTGGTCAAACATTATTTTCAGCCATGACATTTTTCTGTCAATACAACCCATTGCAGCCCACATCTCCCTCTTGCTCCTCGCACAGAAGAATTTAGTTGCAAAGGTATGCAGTGCACTACCAAAGGCAACTCCATCAATAGAGTGCAGTTCTTCCATTACCTCTTCAATGCTACAACCTTTTTTATCTCTACAAGGAGCTGTGATCCCTCTAGGCATGGAGACAGTCTCAAAAATTTTATCCATACGTGCAACTAGTGCTGCTCCCATTCCAGTTCCCCTTTTCTTTTTTCGCAATTGAGGTTTAGTTTGATGTGGACTCTTTCTCTTTGAACTGCTGGGGTTGCTGCTACTATTTGCGACATTGCTTCCACCAACCATGTTGCTAACATCCTGACTGAAATCAGGGATTGCATCCTCTTCAGAGTCGCCACTTCCTTCTTCCATGTTAGTATCCTCATTGGTTGTATTTCTCATTCCAGCCGCCACATTATCTTCATCTGATAAAAGTCCTTGTGAGGGAGTCCAAGCATATTCTCCCGTGGCCACTATGTTAGTAAACATGATATCGTACTTGGCACACAACGAGGGCTCTATGCCGACATGCCTAAACTTCTTTGCTCCTCTCATTTCCTGTGCAATGACAGCTGGATGTAATTAGGAATGCTAATAGATGAATAGATAATACAACATGATAAAAAAATTATGGTGCTATTGCAAATCAGCAACTTAACCTGAATTTTTGATTGCCACCATTCATCGGTTGCTGAGATGGTCCCAAGTTCAGAAGACCAACCAACTCCAGTTTCAGTTATTAATTTTTTCCATACCCTCCAGTCCTTTTTAATCCCATCCCATTTGTTTTTAAGCTGAGATTTTGATAATGAAAGGCCTGTCTGATCTTTGAACGACTTTACGACAAATTTCCAACCAGCTTTGTCAAAATGTGTGTTTGGTCTCATGCCTCTCTCAATAGCTGTAATGCAAATGTCGCAAAACGTGTGCAACATTGCCTTGCTCCAAGAAGCTTTATCATGTGTGTCAGACCCATCCATTGCTTATGGTTGACAATGCAATGAAAAAATAAACAAACAATTAACTAATGAACAAGAGATTGAATGCTGATAAGGCCATAATACAATAGTAACAAAACAGTAAATTACATGTGCAGCAAAAGGTATACCAAAGAATAACAAAAGGTTGAATGTTGACAAGGAATGAAAACATAAATAAAGAAACTAAAGAACTAATTCAAAAAAAAGATTGAATGATGTAAAGTGTGAACTAAAAAACTCTTTTATTTTGTTGATAAATGAAAACAGCTCTTTTGCCTAAATGGATGACAATTAGAATCTGAAACAGCGAAGTTTGAAAGTTTCTGTCAAAAATAAACAACACATATCTCCAGCATACTACAATATAACTCCATTTAAATCGTTCTAAATAAAAAATCAAAACATTGAAATCAAATTTTCTCAAATCACCAATAAATTAAAGAATGGATACAAATTGAAAGAACAAAAAGAAATACAAGTGAATTAAGTCTGCCACGGCTGCAAAGCACGTGAACAAAAGATCCACTCCAATGTAAAAGCAATAGAGAAAAGCAGAGAAGAAGAACCAAAACAAGAAGGTGCGTTATTTTGTAAATTACTACTGCAATGGAATGATGCTTCATTTCCAAATTCAATCATCTATGAATTATGATACATTAATGTTGTATCAGGTAATATATATATATATATATATATATATATATATATATATATATATATATATATATATAAAGGATTATCATATGCGCATGTAAATGTCTAGTTTTTTTGGCTAAGCTGAGATTTCTTTCAGGTGGAGGTTACTAATCATAATTAAATTCTTTGAAAAGCTTAATAAATTTGTGTTCCATGATATTTAATCACCTCGGGTTATCTGAGTATCCATGTCAAAACTAGAAAATCATGAGAATTTTGTTATTTTATTTCCAGTTTCATTAGAAGAGAATACATCTACTTAACCATCAAAGCTACCCCTCAAGTTAATCATCATAGAATTTCCAATAAACAAACAATCACCTTGCAAACCAAGGAGAAAATAAAATATTAATCCGAGCTTTCATATTTCACAGGGGAGAAAAAGAAAAAGTCATGACATGCATTAGTTATAGAAACTAGAAAATACTTCAATCATCCCCTGAAAACAGCTTTATAGAGTAGTCTTGTTATCATTTGCCTTCACGAAAAAGCACTACGAGCATGCTGTGCAGTGGCACGCTGTCATCAACATCGACGGCGTCTTGCCTAATCAGATTTACAATCACTCTTGTGACATGCTATCTTTCCCCTCTTTATTTCCAAGTAAAGGGTGAGTCCCATGCGTCACATGAGGATAGGCTCTCCAGGCTCATTCATAAGGACAAGGCCGGAGACTCTTTAGAGAGAGAGGTGTGATCAGAGACTGATTAGAATTCATTTTTCTTCTAAGTTACAGAGATTGTCGCCTTGGTTACTTTCCTATTGAAGGGTCAATTGAGAGACCGGGCTTCAGAGCCTATCCTCCTTCACCTCTTTCATGAATTGGAGGGCCTAGTCCGTCCAACCAACGGGATTTGGATATTATTGAAAGGCTAAGTGTGCTTATGAACATAGGATTTCACCGGTTCCAGAGAACCAGATAGGAAGAAAAGACCCAGAGGATTCTTTTGAAGCAGCATGACTAGACTCACGGATTTGTCTTGAAAACTTTTTATCTCACGCACATGAGAAGGCCAACCGAATTCTTCCTAGTAACTATTTCAGCAGTAATGGTTGACGAGAGTAACAAAAAGGGCATAATCATTTCATTTTCATTGCAATGAACAAAAATAAATTAAAATTGCTAAGGGGACCAGTGACAGAGTACCTGTTGGAAATTGCAACTGAGATATCTGTGGTGGGGTTGTCGCTTGCAAGAACACTGGTTGCTCTTCGTCTTCTTGTTCTTTTAATAAGGAGAAACGAAGGAAAATTTAGCATATAAACAAACAAAAGGGGAAACAGATCTGTGCTAGAATAAATAAAAAGTAACTTAAAATTTCTGTAAGAACAAACCAGTGAACTCACCTTTTGAAAATATGAGCTCTGGTGCTTGAATCACGCTCGATCTATATACATATTTCGGGGCTGTTGCAAGTTGTTCTTCATTTCTTTTTATTAAAGAGAAATGACTGATAATTGAACGTGCACTCATACATGAAGCCATTAATATTTTAGGTGCTCCAGCAGTAATGGTTACTGTGGAGTTGTTGTGTGCAATTAGGGCTGATGTGAAGGGAAATCAATGCAAATGGAAGAACAAAAAGAATGAGAATGAGAAAGATGACCGAACGAGAACAGTTGTGTGTTTTTGGTAATTCGCACATTAATATCTCTAGAAAGTTCAACCACAGGTTGAATCTCGAAAAAAAGCAGTATTTTACTGCTTTCAAAAAATTGTGGTGCTGCCGCAATTAAAGGGTGGGACCCAAGTTTTAAATTTTCAAGCAATCTGTAACCAAACGCCAACTAAGTGTTCATGGAAAACGTGAAGCTATCTCGTACTAAACGAACCGACAGGTTTTGTCAGTTCTGGTCCACATTGGATCGGGAAGAGAGATGAGAAAAAAGACAGCACGGCAACGTCGGCAAGGGCATACAGTGCAAAGATTCTCTTCAATTCATACTTCAATTTTTTTTTTAAAATTGAATTGTTTGCTTCCTTCTGAATTTTGATGGATCCAATCTTTGTACGCCAAATATTCCGGAAATCTTTTTGGACGCTAAACGTTTCAATCCATTTCTGCGTACGTGGCCGGTGAGTATTAAAACACCATGATATTCTTGTAGCCTCTGCTTCTTTTTAGGGATTGAAATAATTTTTTGATAGTATATTACAATCGTGGTTATAAGTTTAAATTTTAATATTTTTATTTATTTAATAAAAATTAAGTATAAGGTAATGTAAATTTATACAATTTTTATTTGAGAAGATGTGTTAGAGAATAATATAAATTATATTTTAAGATTTAATCTGATAGCTTAAGAAGAATTAACAATTATTTTTTAAAGTGTTTTTTTTTATTTAAAAATAAATTAAAATAATATTTTTTTATTTTTTAAAATTTATTTTCAACATCAATATATTAAAATTATTTAAAAAAATAATTTTAAATAAAAAATATTTAATTTTTTTAAAAATACTTTTTAAACATAAAAACTTACTATATATAAAAAATAAAATTAATACTCAGCGAGTTTGAGACGTCAAATTAGCGTGCATTGCCGAGACTACTATTATATAAGAGCCCCCTAATGCCTTAAGTGATGCATGATCAAATTCAGTGCCTAAGTTACAGTCCATATATATATATCATGACATCATCCTCGTCGTCTCCGCTAAGATTTTCCGTCAAACGTCGTGAGCCACAGCTGATTGTGCCATCAAAAACCAACAGCTCATGAAATAAAACAACTCTCAGATATAGATGACCAGCAAGGTCTTCGTTTCCAGTTCCCTTTTGTAATGTTCTATCGTAGTCATCCTTCCATGAAAAGAGAAGACCCCGTGAAGGTCATCAAAGAAGCATTAGGCAAAGCACTTGTGTTTTACTACCGCTTTGCCGGTAGGATTATAGAAGGGCCTCGTAGCAAACTTCTAGTTGATTGTACCGGCGAAGGGATCTTGTTTGTTGAAGCTGATGCAGATGTAACGATTGGCCAACTAGGTGACTCCATAAAACCTCATTGTTCTTATATTGAAGAATTCCTGCATGATGTTCCTGGATCTTCAGGTGTTCTTGGATGCCCGTTGCTGTTGATTCAGGAATTTATAATTAACTTCAAGTTTTGTATCTGGTTCTAGTTAATAACTTCAACTAATTACCTTTACATCTACTCTCTCTTTTTTTTTTCTTTTTTTTGTGTGCAGGTGACTCGTTTGGCTTGTGGGGGATTCGTCATTGCAATACGCCTAAACCACACTATGAGTGATTCGCTTGCGCTGTCAAAATTCTTGAACACAGTTGGAGAATTGGCACTAGGAGCAAGCACACCATCCCTATTGCCTGTGTGGGAAAGAGAGATCTTGAATGCAAGAAAACCACCTCGAGTGACTTGTGTGCACCATGAGTACGAGCAGCTAACACACACAGAAACCTCCATAGTCATGACTTTGCAGGAGCATGAGAAAGATATGACCCATCGCTCCTTCTTTTTTGGCCCTAGTGAATTGAAATCAACAAGAAAGCACATTCCACCCCACCTTCAAAAATGCTCAAACTTTGAGGTGCTGGCTTCATTTTTATGGAGATCTCGGACAATTGCTCTTCAACTTGACCCCGACGAGGTTGTTCGTATATCAGTCATCATCAACGTACGTGGAAAGCAAGGCCTCAACGTTCCTAGTGGATACTATGGCAATGCTTTTGCTTACCCAACTGCCATTGGGATATGCACTTGAGCTAGTGAGGAGACTGAAGACGCAGATGAATAAAGAATACATTAAATCAGTTGCAGACCTTATGGTGTTAAAAGGGAGACCACATTACACAACAGTTTGGAGCTTCCTTGTTGCTGATGTAACTCGTGTTGGACTTGGAGATTTTGATTTTGGATGGGGAAAGGCTGTTTGCTCGACCTTGTGCTAGCTACCATGTCAGTGGATTCAAAAATAGTTATGGGGAGGAGGGTATCTTAGTACCTATATTGCTGCCATTGCCAATCATGAATAGGTTTCAACAAGAGCTCTTGAGCAATGGCATTGAGTAACCAAGAAAAATCGCACCTAGGCTTTAGAATACAAAATAGGTGTCAAGAAGAAAAGCAAATACCTTCCATTAGCTTTCTAATATGATGTTTTATAGCTTCAACTATAAAATTAAGATCCTAGTTATTATTTTATTCTTTTTTGTGATATTGTACTAAAGAGAATGCAAAATATTATATTTTTTTCTTTTAATATTTAGTATTTTATATACTTATTTCATGTCTAAGTATACTCATTAATTTTATATTTCAATTTAGAAAGCAAATGGAGATGTTAATCGCAAAACAAAGTTAATTGGACGGTTCTAGATAATTTTGACACAACTTTGTAATCTTAGCATAACTTCTTCATCTGAACTCCAATTGAGATGATTATAAATGATATGAACCCTAAGAAACACCTCTACAACTTTCATGTTTTGATTTTTAAGAAATACTGATTGCATCAAGGTTGAAATTAGACATAAAGCCATTACACTTGTACTGCTAACATGCTAGAGTATTCTTTGGCATGTAAATTTAATATGAAGTGATTTATTTTCGAAAGCTTCCAGACTCGGTGCGTGAATTCCAACAGAAAACATAACTTTTCTTATTATATTAGAGCTCTATTTTATTATTTAATAATTTCATTAAATATTCAGATTTAATGGTTATTATTGGAGATAATGTTGAAAATATTTTTAAGAGATTTTGTAGGCTTCTAAAAAGGGAAAAAACATGTAAAAAAAGAAAAGAGAGATCATACCTCTCTCTTCTCCATTCTTTCTTCCTCTTCTATTCCCTATTTCCTTTTTCTCCTTTATGATTTTTATGATTGTATTGTGTAACTAAATTTGATTTGGTTGATAAAATTGTTCCTAGTCATAAGAAAAAAAAGACCTAGAAGCCACATAACTTTATAGAAATCCTCACTTTTATACAAAATTTTAATTGGATCCTTTATTAGGTGTTGAAATGAAATTATACAATTGATTTACTTTCCATACAAGTAATGTAGTTTTTCAATCAATTTCAATTTAGTTTGGTAACCTATACATTGACCCAATAACTCAGATTTTTTTGAATCAAATCCCAAGTCAGGCCCGACAACTATAGATCAAATACAATATTGTATTAATATTATAAATGGAGCATCACCATCTACTTCTCCAATAGCATTTTTATGGGTTGTAGCCAGCCATAATTGATTGCACCTGCAATACTAACACCCCACGAGCTAAAGAAGCTCTTAAACATATATGACCAACAAGAACTTTGATTCTAGATTATGATGATATCCTAAAAATCCAACATGTTCAATGGACATGTTATTTGGTGTTTGAATTGTGGTTAATCAAATGTTCATGTCCTTATTTCCTTATTCTTAACCCAAGAAGTGGAGAAATTGATGGTACTAGTCTTGGTACCTCTAAAAACAGTCTTTGTCAGTAGGACTTAAAACCCTCTAATGATAAAGTCGGTAACTTTAAATGGGAATGGGGATAAATGAAACAAAGAGCTTTAAATTCCAATAACAAGGGTGTTTGTTCTTGGTATTTTGTGATTAATTCTCTGAGATATATGAGCATTTAGAGTAGGAAAAAGTGAATCATTTATCTGAGTGGTTCATGGGTATTTAGAACCCTTAAACCTTTTATCTTCGGGGGAAGGAAGGACTAGAAAGTCCTTTGCTTTTGATGACATTAATGAGCGATAAATATCTCTTTCACATCATTAATGAGGTAAAAATATCATTTCGACACTATTAATGAGATGGAATATATTAAGCGTCTTGCGAGACCTTTTATACATCTATAAATGTAGGAAGATGATTACCTCTGATATGAATAGTTCATATAAATAATGTGAAGATAGAATCATATGATCCTAACATGGATCTCCAAGTCTAACTAGGCCTAACGTGTGACCAAACCTAGAGAAAATGGATCTACATCTTGCTAAACCAATAGTGACTTGAGCTCAGCTTATGGATCAACCTAAGTATATTGAGTCTGACATCTTACCAGACTCATGATGAATTGGGCTCATCCATAAAGTAAGCCCAATTGATTGTGAGTATGACAAGATGTCAAACCAAATATACTTGGGTTTATCTATAAGCCAAGCTCAAATCACTATGGATCTAAACTTATGGCTATTCCTAAATATATTGGATTTGACCACTCTCTAGAAATATGGTAACTTGGGCTTTACTAATAGTCGAACCCCAATATATTGGGTATGACGTCTTGCTAGACCAATGACTTGGGCCTAGCTCATGGGTGAACTTAAGTATATTAGGTTTGGTGTATTACCATATTCGTAGTGACTTGGGCTTAACTCATTTCTAAACCCAAGTATATTGGGTGTGACGTCTTACCAGTCCTACAATGACTTGGGCTCTGCTTATGGGCGAACCTAAATATATTGGTTCTAGCATCTTGCTAGACTTAAGGTGATTTAGTCTTAGCTTATGATCAAACCCAAATATATTGGGTATGACATCATACCAGATTCGCGGTGACTTACGCTTAGCTCTTGGCAGAATTTAAATATATTGGGTCTGACATCTTACCAAACCCATGGTGACTTGGTATCAGCTTATGGCTGAACCTAAGTATGCTAGGCCTATAAGATATTATATTCATATTTGATTAGGCTAACATACTATTTATGGATTTGGGCTTTTTCAGAGCAAAAAATATTGAGTTGAAAATACCGACTCATCAATTGCCCCCTAAGTCTTTATACATTTGATGTGAAAAGAGTAAAAAGGCCCTCTAAAGTAGGGGCGTCTTCCTATACTGATTTTAAGCGCTGTTAGGGGACGTGAAACAAAATTTTTTAGAAGACCACTCAATGGCTTGCAATAAATACAATGGGTGTTTAACCTTTCTAGGGTTATAATGGGGTGACATATGTCTTTTATTCATTATTTGGAGTGAAGGGCAATGACTTATATAGATACACCCTTCTTTTTCCTCAGTTATATTTTTAACTTTTGCAAAAGTTTCCTCTACCTTTCCTGTTATAGGAGCTTAAAACAAGATTGAAAAGCTTTTCAAAGGAGAAGCTTCTAGGTAAACAAAACACTTCCTGTTATAGCTCTAAATTGTTTCCCCCTAATTTTTTACTAGAGTTTGTATTTGCTCAAGATAATATATATTTCAAGGTTTGTCGACCAATAAAAGCAGAGAAATTTAGTACTGGCAAATGGCGCATAAAGACAGGAAGAGTTGTTCCTTTAAACTTAGTTTCTTGCATGGTCTCGGATTCTTGATCCACCATTTGCCTTCTGTGTTTACTGGCAAATCCCTTTCCCAATCATGGCACATAATACGAGTTCAAGAATCTTCACTGTATCTCTAATTACAGATGGAGATTATGCTATCACTTAACTTCCAAGTTGTAACTCTTAATGGCAATACTATCATTTAAGAGGATATGAAAATCTACGTGGTGTATGCTTTATCATAATCTTTGGTTAGTGCTCGATGTATGAAGAGACTGTCTTACATGAAGAAAATCATAGCAGTTGATTTCAATGACAATAAAAAATGCCAGTCAATGCAAGAAAAAAGTTGTTTTTGGTAGAGTTGGCACCAATGTTTTCCTTGGATAGTGGTGAATTACAGCTTCTAGGTGTAACTCATTAGTTCTGACTATAGGCTAGAGCTTAGTTCATTTATCTATCATATTTAGTGCTTCGGGGGAAAGGTCATGTTGTGTGTGAAGGTAGTGTTTTGAAATTGGTATGCCATGCATTCACAAGGTTTTTATTATTATTATTATTATTATTGTTACAACAATTTCATACATTGAATATAAATCATAGAACGCCATTAAACTTTCCAAAATGTATTTCTTTTGAAACTTATCAATGTACCCTATATTTCTTGATCATATTCTCATATAAAAATAATAAATCAATCAAAATGTTAGTTCATCTTCTTATAATTTTGTTGAGCTTTTGTTCTTGATGCTTTGTGGTCTTACAACTCAACGAGTTTATTATTGTTTCGGCTTATATAGATAAATAAATATTGAGTTTACCTATATATATATGTATTCTCTAATATTTAGTTACCATTATCCAAACCTACCTAATCGTTTTGGGTTTGGATATGTTTAAGTTGACCCATTTTAATTTTATACAGGTTTATTGATTACATATAGACCATTCAATTGAAGACAGAAATGTATTGTTTTCTCAAATTTAGATCCAGAGCTCTTAAAGAGAGATAAACCTACCTAATCTTTGCTTGAATCTGTGTCTACAGATTAGTTTCCCACTCATTCGATATGGAAATTAATTATTTCTATGCTTTACTTACTTACTTATTATTATAGTTCTTTAAAGTATTTATAATTTAAAGCCCTAAATATATTCACACGATAAAACATGTAATTTGGACATATTTTATGTCCAAATCATGATTTTCACGTGTTAGCCTAACTTTGTTAAGGATAATATTTTTTTTTCTTTGTTCTTGTTACCTTATTTTTTTATAATCATATTTTTAATTAATTAGGATTTAACTTGATTATTGAATTTTTCTTACTTTTTTTTTAATATTACCATCTTCTAAACTATTTTCAAGGTAATTTTTTTTTTATCCGGGCCATTACATCAAAGGAGCCACCAATTTAGGGTCGATTTCACATCATGTCAGAAATTGTTTTTTAAAATGTTTTTTGCTTGAAAATACACCGAAATAATTTTTTAATTTTATTTTTAAAGTTTATTTTTTATATTAGTACATTAATATAAAAATACAAAGAATAATTTTAAAATAAAAAAAATAATTTTTTATCTTTTCAAAAAATACTTTTAAAATATAAAAAGAAATAGACTATTAGTCACACTAAAATGTGAGGCAAATAATTAAATAAGATTTTTTTTCTTTTCGAAAAAATAAAGAAATGAAGAAACAAAATGAAAACGAAACTAGGACGAGGTGGCAAGTGTCGATGAAGTTTCCAAGACAAGCACATCACATGGGTTTTACAAGCTACAAAGAAAGTAGACTAAGTTGTCTTTTTGTGGCGCAGTCTGTCAATCAATGCATTAACGCGGAGGGGATTCGAAAGAAAGAAAATTCAAGGTACTTCTTATACACTCACTTTCTTTTCCTTGTTCTTTTCATGGTTTATTAAAAGAAAAAAAAAAGATGGATAGGGTGGTTTGAGTTTGTGTATTTGATCCATCATTTGTAATGTATTGATTGGTTTTTGTGGAATTTATTTGTGCTTCAAGATTTCTCGTTCCTTTCTTTATATGTCACGTTTAATGGGTTCTATGTTTATTATGAAGTTTTAAGCTAGTTACACGGGTGCTTTTTTTTATATATTATTATTAACATGGATGTCCGGGCTAACTTGTGTGCATCTCAACTAATCTCACATGTCTTGAAGTTAAAAACTATGTAAGCTTCAGCTACCATCATAATATCAATCATAGGGTTCAAACCTAAAATTACAAGGGGAGCAAACCCTTTGGTCCTAAGCTTTTACCACTAAGCCACCTACTAGATGATTATATGGATGCTTTTTTATTTGAATGTTTTATGAAGGAATGTTAATGCCATGTTATTTGCTTTGCCTTTTTTTTTTTTAATTATGTAGACTTTGAGGACTGAAGTGAAGAATCTAGTTTTTGGCCTGTTACTGCATTTGCAACGTGGCTAATTTTTTTTATCTTTTGTATTAAAAAATAATGTCATATTATAATATGGCATGCAATGAAAATGCGAGTAAACTAACTTAGGTATTCCTTTTGATGAACTTCCATAAATTGTAAGATAAAAAAAAAAAAGTTTTAAGGTTGTAAGATAAAAATTAAGTACAAGGTAACGTGAGTCTGAGTAAGTTTCAAGTCTAAAAATCTTTTGTTTGAGAGAATGTGTTAAAGAATAATATAAATTATATCTTAAAATGAAGAGTTTAAGAAGAATTAATGATTATTTTTTAAAGTGTTTTTTTATTTAAAAATAAATTAAAATAATATTTTTTAAAATAAAAAAAATCAAAATCTACATACCCTGTTTGAAATGTAATACCAAACAACAACTTAGCGGCATAAATTTTGCATCCACGCATGTCGAATTCATCTTTGTTTTTCGCTTTGAACATGCTGCCGACATTCTCTTCAATTCAATATCCTGTTCACGTTGTGACTTTGCAATTGCTTCCTCCTTCTAGCATCAGAAAGAAGGCAAGCGGCTGAAGGGAAAAAATAATTCAGTCTTTTAATGGTTGATTTTTTTAACACCCTTAGTATTCAATCTTTATTTATTAAAAAACTGACGTTCCCATCATTATTATAATAGATGGCCCGCAAGAGGGATCATGACCTCTATTTTATAGCACTGGTACAATTATTGTTGGAAATTCAACTTTATTCAGGCTTCGACCTTTGCCTTAGAACCACTCAACAAGAGCAACAATTATTGTTAGTGTTCATGGAAAACGTGCGATGTGAAGCTATCTCGTACTAAACGAACCGACTGGTTTTGTCAGTTCTGGTCCACATTGGATCGGGAAGAGAGATGAGAAAAAAGACAGCACGGCAACGTCGGCAAGGGCATACAGTGCAAAGATTCTCTTGAATTCATACTTCATTTTTTAAAAAAAAATTGAATTGTTTGCTTCCTTCTGAATTTTGATGGATCCAATCTTTGTGCGCCAAATATTCCGGAAATCTTTTTGCACGCTAAACGTTTCAATCCATTTCTGCGTACGTGGCCGGTGAGTATTAAAACACCATGATATTCTTGTAGCCTCTGCTTCTTTTTAGGGATTGAAATAATTTTTTGATAGTATATTACAATCGTGGTTATAAGTTTAAATTTTAATATTTTTATTTATTTGATAAAAATTAAATATAAAATAATGTAAATTTATGCAACTTTTATTTGAAAAGATGTGTTAGAGAATAATATAAATTATATTTTAAGATCTAATCTGATAGCTTAAGAAGAATTAACAATTATTTTTTAAAGTGTTTTTTTATTTAAAAATAAATTAAAATAATATTTTTTTATTTTTTAAAATTTATTTTCAACATCAATATATTAAAATTATTTAAAAAAATAATTTTAAATAAAAAATATTTAATTTTTTCAAAAACACTTTTTAAACATAAAAACTTACTATATATAAAAAATAAAATTAATACTCAGCGAGTTTGAGACGTAAAATTAGCGTGCATTGCCGAGACTACTATTATATAAGAGCCCCCTAATGCCCTAAGTGATGCATGATCAAATTCAGTGCCTAAGTTACAGTCCATATATATATATCATGACATCATCCTCGTCGTCTCCACTAAGATTTTCCGTCAAACGTCGTGAGCCACAGCTGATTGTGCCATCAAAACCAACACCTCATGAAATAAAACAACTCTCAGATATAGATGATCAACAAGGTATTCGTTTCCATTTCCCTTTTGTAATGTTCTATCGTAGCCATCCTTCCATGAAAAGAGAAGACCCCGCGAGGGTCATCAAAGAAGCATTAGGCAAAGCACTTGTGTTTTACTACCCCTTCGCCGGTAGGATTATAGAAGGGCCTCGTAGCAAACTTCTAGTTGATTGTACCGGCGAAGGGATCTTGTTTGTTGAAGCTGATGCAGATGTAACGATAGACCAACTAGGTGACAGCATGCACCCTCCTTCAAAAATGCTCAAACTTTGAGGTGCTGGCTTCATTTTTATGGAGATCTCGGACAATTGCTCTTCAACTTGACCCCGACGAGGTTGTTCGTTTATCAGTCATGATCAACGTACGTGGAAAGCAAGGCCTCAAAGTTCCTAGTGGATACTATGGCAAAGCTTTTGCTTACCCAACTGCCATTTCAAAGGCTGGAATCTTGTGTCAGAGCCCGTTGGGATATGCACTTGAGCTAGTGAGGAGACTGAAGACGCAGATGAATGAAGAATACATTAAATCAGTTGCAGACCTTATGGTGTTAAAAGGGAGACCACATTATACAACAGTTTGGAGCTTCCTTCTTGCTGATGTAACTCGTGTTGGACTTGGAGATTTTGATTTTGGATGGGGAAAGGCTGTTTACGGGGGTCCAATTGGAGCTCCACCTTGTACTAGCTTCCATGTCAGTGGATTCAAAAATAGTTATGGGGAGGAGGGTATCTTAGTACCTATATTGCTGCCATTGCCAATCATGAATAGGTTTCAACAAGAGCTCTTGAGCAATGGCATTGAGTACCCAAGAAAAATCGCACCTAAGCTTTAGAATCCAAAATAGGTGTTAAGAAGAAAATCAAATACCTTCCGTTTGGCTTTCTAATATGATGTTTTAGAGCTTCAACTATAAAATTAAGATCTTAGTTCTCATTTTATTCTCTTTTGTTATATTGTACTAAAGAGAATGCAAAATGTTATGTTTTTTCTCCCTTAATGCTTAGTCTTTTATACTTATTTGATATCTAAATATACTCATTATTTTTATATTTTGATTTAGGATGCAAATAGAGATGTTAATGGCAAAACAAAGTTAATTAGATGGTTCTGAACAATTTCGACACTGCTTTGTAATCTAGGCATAAATCTTTCATTTGAACTCTGATTGAGATTATTAGAGATGCTATGAAACCCTAAGGTACATCTCTATAGCTTTCATGTTTTGATTTTTAAGAGATACTAATAGCATCAAGGTCGAAATTTGGCATAAATCGCTGTAGATGTATTGCGAACATGCTGAAACATTCTTTGGCATGCAAATCCAAGTTTTAAGGCTTCTACTATATTAAATTTTAACACTTGTCTTGAGTTGCTCTGCAGTTAGGGTTAATTAGATTGCTTGTTTTCTAATTGACTACAACTAAGAAGAGATAAGAAAATAGTTCTAATGGTGAGTATTCAAAGTTTGAATTGACATATATGCATTGATGATCAGTTTTTAAAGACTCGATGGTGGATGTTGACTTGGATCAATGCTTGTTCTTTTGATTGATTTTGATAATTTAATTTGAGTGTTTCTTAATAAGTTTTTTTCCTAGGTTATTTACCGATTACATTTGTTATTATGGCTAACCACGCGGCTGGTTACAATATATAGCAAACGCACTCTTGAGTTCATGAATTGCTTTAACTTGAAGTTGAACTAAAACTAGTTGTGCCTTTATTTAGTATTTATATATCCTAAAGTAAAGGGTGTAGACTTCTACTCCTAGTCATAAGAAGAAAAAAAACCCAAGTATGGCAAGATGAGCCTAATTTATTATGAGTATGACAAGATATCAAATCCAATATACTTAGATTCATCCATAAGCTAAGCTCAAGTCACTGTGGATCTCAACTTATGGCTGATTCTAAATATATTGGGTTTGGCCTCTTTCTAGACACATGATGACTTGGGGTTTACTAATGGTCAAACCCAAGTATATTGAGTATGACGTCTTGCTAGACCCACGATAACTTGGGCTCAGCTCATGGTCGAACCCAAGTATATTGGGTTTGGCGTATTGTTATGTTCATAGTGATTTGGGCTCAACTCATTTTTGAACCCAAGTATATTGGGTGTGGCATCTTACCAGTCCTATAATGACTTGAGCTCAGCTCATGGCCAAACCCAAATATATTAGGTCTAGCATTTTGCTAGACTTACGGTGACTTAGGCTCAGCTTAAAACCAAATCTAAGTATATTGGGTTTGACGTCTTATCAAATTCACGATGACTTGTGCTTAGCTCTTGGCCAAACCCAAATATTTAGGTCCGGTATTTTGCCTATGAAAAACCACTAATTATAATATAAGTAAAATAAATAAAGTACCGAATAGATTAAATAAAAGGATTTCAAGTATTGTAATTGGATACAATAGAATAAAATATAAGGTGTTATGGTGTGAATTAAGTAAAAAGAAGAGTTGAGTGATATAAATAGAAATGAGAAGAAATGAGGGCCAATGTGTAAATAGGTAAACGTTTGAGTATAAATTAGGGTTGAGCATTTTCAGTTCGGTTCGGTTTTGAACTGAAAAAAACAACTAAACCGGTTCTTTCTTTTAAAAAAAAAAACCGAAACCGAGTGAAACCGACCGGTTTCGGTCCGGTCCGGTTTGGTTTTTTATTTCAAAAAACCGAGACAACCTATATGTCAACGAATTAAAAGCCAAAAATCAACACCATTGATTTCATTCCAAATCCAAAACTCTGCTATAAATCAAAACCCAAAATTTCTTGCAAAATAAACATGGTTTTTCCTATATTTTTCAAATACCCAAATGCCAAAAATCCAAACCTGATTTTTTAAAATCAAAACCCCAAATCTTCTTATACAAATAAATCTTATCTTCCCTGCATTTAAAAGAAAACCCAGAAACTAAAAAAACAAAACCCATGTTTTTATATATAAAAAATATCAAAACTCAAACCGGTTCTATATCAGGGGGAGGGAGAGGGAGAGGGAGAGAAAGAGGTGAGAGGGGGCTGCTGGGAGGGAGAGGGGGCTGCAGCTAGGGTTACTGGAGAGGGAGAGAAAGAGGGAGAGGGAGAGGGAAAGAAAGAGGGAAGGGGACGGGAGAGGGGGCTGCTGGGCGGGAGATGGAGAGAAAGAGTGAGAGGGGGGGATAATTTTTCTATTTATAATGCTTTTTTTTTAACCGGTTCGGTTCGGTCCGGGTTAACCGGTTCCTACATTACAAAACCGAAAACAGAACCGAACCGGGATTTTTCCTAACTATTCTAATTCGTTTAATCGGTTTTTTTTGTTCAGTTTTTTCGGTTAATTTTTTCTCGGTTTATTCGGTTTTCTGGTTTTTTTACACACCCCCTAGTGAGAGGGAGAGAAAGAGGTGAGAGGGGGCTGCTGGGAGGGAGAGGGGGCTGCAACTAGGGTTACTGGAGAGGGAGAGAAAGAGGGGGAGGGGGAGGGGGCTGCTGGGAGGGAGAGGGAGAGAAAGAGGGGGCTGCTGGGAGGGAGATGGAGAGAAAGAGGGGGTGGGGGCTGCTGGGAGGGAGATGGAGAGAAAAAGTGAGAGGGGGCTGCTGCGAGGGAGATGGAGAGAAAGAGTGAGAGGGGGGATAATTTTTCTATTTATAGTGCTTTTTTTTTAAGCGGTTCGGTTTGGTCCGGGTTAACCGGTTCCTGCATTACAAAACCAAAAACAGAACCGAACCAGGATTTTTCCTAACTATTCTAATCGGTTTAATCAGTTTTTTTTTTCGGTTCGGTTTTTTCGGTTAATTTTTTCTCGGTTTTCTCGGTTTATTCAGTTTTCCGGTTTTTTTGCACACCCCTAGTATAAATGCTCCATTTTTTTCTCTTTTAGCTGTGAGCTTGAAACAAAGAGAGGGGGAAAGAATTGTGTGATGTTTCTACTTAAGTTCTCATTGATTTCACTAATTAAAGTGAGTAATTAGAGTGATTAACTTAATTAAATATCAATAGGGTTTGAAGATGGAAAAGAAGAAAACTTATTTTTCTTGCATTCTTTCCTTAAATCCTTATCAAAGTAAGGTAAATAACATGCTCCAAATGATTAATTCCCTTAATTTTATGTTTGATGAAGGATTATGCAAAATTATGATTATGTGAAGTTGTGGATTTATGTTATAATTTATAGGAATAATGCAAATTATGTTTGACCCATGTTAAAAAGCATGAATTATGATTGGGTAAGTATTTAATTTTAAATAAAAGAAACAAAAATTATTTTTCCCCATTTTAATTGAATATTTGGCCAAAAGAGGAATAATTTAGGGGATTTGAGGTTTAATACAATTGTTTGGAAAATATGGGAAGATGAAGGTTTAGAAGTGTTATTATATGAATGGAGTAAGAATTTTTCAAAGAGAAAAGAAAAATCTTCACTTCCTTCCCTATGTTGTTTTTTGCTAAATGGAGAAGAAAAATTAGAGAATGGAGTTTAAAAATTATTATTGAGGAATCTTACCAAATTGAAGACAATTGATGTTGATAGGTTAAATTGAATAGGGATTTTTGTGAAAAAATAAGTAAATGTTTCAAAATAGGAGGTTTTATCTTCATTGAATTAAAAGTCAATTAAACTTAATTAAGGGTGTTGGATTTAATCAAAGAATATGTAATTGGTATTAGAATTTTACCGGTTTGAATGAATAAACAATGACAAAGTAATTTTTGTTGGTACAGAGAAGGCAGCAAGACCTAATCAGCAACAAGAGACCTCTTCACGCACACGGACACCGGGTAGGTGTTCAACACATTAAAGTAATTAATTAGTTTATATTTTTTATTATTATAGAAGGAATTTTATAGATTATAAATTCTAGTGCTGGTTATTGAAAATAATACCCTGGTGAATGGGCAAGCCTTGAAAATTATTTCCTGGTTACTGGAAATAATGCCCTAGTGAATGGGCAGTTACTAGAAATAATGCCCTGATGAATGGGCAAGCCTTGAAGATTGTTTTCTGGTTACTGGAAATAATGTCCGGTTGAATGGGCAAGCTTTAAAGATCATTTCCTGATTACTGAATGGTCATGTTAAGAAAATTAATTTACAAATTAATGAGATAATCACTCGATGTAAAATAAATTAATTGTAAAACTTTGAAGTTAAATATGCTAGTTTGTGGGAGACGCTCTTGATATTTTTATTTTAGTAGATTTATCCATATGTCTAGAAGAGAATTTATTAAATTGAAATTTCAAAAATAAAATAAGACAATTTATTCTATGATATGAAAGTCACTTTAATATATATGAATAATTAGTCCTTAATCAATTACTTATTGAAATGTGCAATTTTTTTTAATCATGTTTAATGCGATTATATTTTTAGGTACATCGCACTCTCGATCTGGAAAGTAGATGCTTGGATAAATAATTTTGTTATGTGATTAATGTAATTGGAAGAACTAATATTTTGTTGTAATATACTTTCATATCTAAAATGGTAATGTTTAACTTATTATCTTGTGTATGATGTAATTTATAATGTTATTATTATTAAGTTGAATTATGGTTGGTTGTATATATATTTGAGCACAAATACTTAAATTAAAAAAAAAAAACGATGCATGTTAAGAATTTATTAGTTTTATTATAGTGTTCTATAGAAAATAGAATTGGGATATTGAAATATGCTTGAATTTTGAAAGTCCAAATGATGGGACGAATATTGTGATTGATGTTACAAGTTGAGAAATGATTGAGTCAATAACTTGGTATCTAAAGAATACAAAGGAAACTTTGCCGAAATTTCTGGAATATATATATAATTTGGTAACTACGAATATATATCATATATTTTGAATTTACACGTTGAGACTATTACATTGTCAAACCTATGATGACTTGGTATCAGCTTATAGTTGAACCCAAGTATGTTGGGTCTAGTAAGATACCAGACCAATATTTGATTAGGTTAACACATTATTTATGGATTTGGGCTTTTTCATAGCATAAAATATTGAGTTGAAAATACTAACCCATCAATTGCCCCCAAGTCTTTATACATTTGATGTGAAAAGACTTGAAAAGCCCCCTAGAGGAGAGGTGTCTTCCTATGTTGATTTTAAGTGTTGTTAGGGGGAGGCGAAACATATTTTTTAAGAAGACCACGCAATGATGTTCAATAAATACAGTAGATGTTTAGATTTCCTAGGGTTATAATGGGGTAACATATGTCTTTTGCTCATTGTTGAGAGTAAAGGGAAATAACTTATATATAAACCCTTTTTTTTCTTTAATTCTATTTTTAACTTTTGCCAAAGTTTCCTTTGTGTTCCCTGTTATATAGGAGCTTAAAATAAAATCAAAAACCTTTGCAAAGGAGAAACTTCTAGGTAACCAAATAACTCTTCATTTTCTTTCTTGATTTTTAAAAATTTTTAAGAATGGTGTCTAGAAAAGGCAAGAAAATCATGTCTCTTAAGGGAGTTTTTAGTTTTAGACCTGAAACTAGTAGCGTTCGCTAGGGATCTATGACCATTAGAACTAGCCTAATATTTGAAACTGGCGTTGTTTAGCCCTTTTTTTACTGAAGAGGGAGATAGAAGTCCTCATGAGGTTTCAAACCTTAGAGGATATGAAAGGTTGCCAAGGATGCCTTCAGATGAGGCTAAAAGCGTTGTCTTTTGACCAAGTGTCCTTAGCTAGCACTAAATAGCTAGAGAGTTATAAGGTTTTGATATCGGAGGTTGGTGACCGTGTTACCCAGGTCACTAGAAAGCCTTTTGAGGGCAATTTCATTATTATTACCCCCATCTACATATACGAGTTTGAGCACTCGTTTGGTTTACAAGGGTTTATAAAGTAAATTCTTTGTTACTACAACCTAAGCCATGCTCAACTCTATCCTAATGGTTGGATTGTCTTGTCTGATTTTGACAAGTTGATGAGGGTCCTAAAGGAGGAACCCATGGTCAAGGTGTTCAAGGAGTGTTACACCTTGATCAGTAGTGCTGAAAGGGGACCTTTTGTCCTTTGGTTCTGTAACGTTTCTAGTAGGTTAAGAGGGTCTACAAAAGACACCTTTAAAGAGGAAGCTTTGTTGGTCAAAGAAGTGGAGGGGAAAATGGGTTATAGTGAAGTACAAGGGCATAACTAGACTTTAAGATAAGAACCATGCCATATGAGGGTGTACCCACTTCTGAAGAGCTCCCTCTGCTAGGGTTAATGATAAACCCTTCCTCTACAAGGAGTAAGAGAGGATATGTAACAAATTACATGATCTTCGTACCGAGTACGAGATCAATTGCATGGTATAAGTGTTATCCTGGAGGCTGCCTCGTGATAGAAAAGAATAAGGGTCTCAATCACCTCATATTCTAATGTACAGGTGATCCCTCAACCAACCAGACACCCCAATCTACTTGAGTAGAGGATTTCTTTTCGAAACTCAACTTGGATCACACCCCTATCTATTTCCCCATACTAAATGAGGAAAAGAGAGGGGGGGTAATAGAGACCATTCTCCAAGGAAGGTTTATCTTATGCCTAAAGAACTAGAGGTGATAGACGCCTTATACAAGCTCCTCACCTTTTCTTATGACGTGGGCAAATGGCCATCCAAGCATGAGAGATCCTTATATCTTCTCATTCTTCTAATGTATTAAGTAGTTTTAAGGATGTGAATTTATTTTGTCCTTTTAATTGCTTAAACCTTCATGATGTGTGCCCACTCAAAAAGTTAATGAGCTGAGGAAAGGAGGGTCATGAAGGAAGCAATAGAACAATATTGTGCTAACAAGATAGAGTTGTGAAGGCTAAGAGATAAGAAATACACTCAAGATGCTGAATTAAATCCTTTAAGGCTACTTATGCTTAATTACAAAGGGAGCTTAGAGCACAGGCCTTTATTCAAGAGTCTACTAAGGAGAAACTTGGAGAGGTGTATAATCGGATAGATTCTCTAGAAAAGGAGGTGGGTGAAATCAAAAAGTCTAAGGAGGCTTAAGATAGGAGTTAAGGATGGCTAATGAGGAGGCTCAAAGTTCCTAGTTAAGGGTAGAGACATTGAAGGCTCCCTCATATGAGTTCTATATTGAGTGTGGGGAGTATGCATGTTTGAAATTGGTCATAAAGGATAGGCTTTTCTTGTCCTGTCCAACTTGTATTTCTTTAACCATTCAAGGGAAATACAAGTGGATTTTAATGAGTCCTTCCCCAATGGTCAGGTTCTTGACTTTGATGACGTCTTCACCACTAGGGTCGCCTCAACAAAGGAAGGGGTCTATCTCGCCCAGGAGCCTGGGATGGATATGTAATCTTTTTTTTCACTTGTAATGTTTTATTTTGGCTTTCAATCCTTGAATTCTTTTTTTTAATTACTATATTCTCCAAGTCTTTTAAATTGTTATATTTTCTATGTCTTTTGGTAGGCCTTTTCAAGCAAGTAGCGTGTGTTCTATACCCATTCTTAGAAAACATAATTGGTATAGGTTTATCATACACACTTAGAAATTAAGTTGTATTGATCCAAAGCCCATACTTCAAAAATATTTTGTGTAGGTCCAACGCGTATACATAGAAAATATTTTGTATAGTTTTAACACCCATACTTAGAAAATAAGTTGTATGGGTCTAACGCCTATATTATATCGATAAGGTTGGCGATGTAGTTGTCTGACTTTGGCCATAAATTATTGTTATTTCCCCCTTTACTTGGGATAAAGAGGAACTCTTAGTGGCAGGTACACTCACGAGTCCTCTAGTATGACTAGCCATGATATGGGCTCGTGTCTTTAGGTGGAGACAACATTTGAGGTTATGTTGACTACTACTTATAGGGAGACCATATAACAACCCCTTTAGAGAAATGAAAGACGATTGGCCTTAAGGAGACCACATAATAATCCTTTTGGAGATGGCGAGGAAAATATAGTAAAAAAGATGAGACACTCATAGATAAGAACATATATTTTTATTCACTATGATACAATTTTAAGTGGTCTGAATGCTAGGTGTGTGGGAGATTTTTCCTTTCTATATCTTGTAAATACTAAGTATTTTGCCTTGACTACTCATATTACTCTAAAAGGATCATCCTATTTTAGGGTCACTTTGCCCCTGTTTTATTTGTTGCATGTAGCTTTTAGTTTTTTTTTTAGGATTGAATCTACAAACTTAAATCTTCTATTTTTTACTTTGACATTATTTCTAACTACAATAGTCAGGTAAGATTCTACTAAGAAGTCGAGATTGGCCCTAAAACCTTATTCATTGCTTTCTAAGGTATAATGAACCATCTAATGGCTTGAACATCTAATCTCAGCGGGGATTATGGCTTTAGTCTTATGTATGAGGTGAAAAGGAGTTTAACCAATGGATATCTTCTGAGTTTTTCTATAGGCTCGTAAGATTTTATTCAACAGCTCCGCCCATTCTAATTAGACTTCTTTTATTTTATTTTTAAGTCCATTACGCAAGATTCTGTTAGTTAGTTTAGCTTTACCATTGGTTTAAGGATACAATATGTCAAAGAAACAATGATCAATATGAAGCCTTTGATAATGCTCTCTTATCTTATGGTTGTCAACTTATGTTCTATTATCTATAATCAAGACTTTAGGGAGCCGAAACCAGAAGAATAACAACACTTTATTAGTGGTTATATATGTTAAGGCCTCTACTTCAACCTCTTTAGTAAAATAAACAACAGTTACCATGAGAAACTATCTTTTACTCGTGGCTTTAAGGACAGAGCTAGGCTATCCATCCTTCATTGTGCAAAAAGCCAGGGGAAGTTTATGGTGGTCATTTTTATAATTTGTTGATGGGAGACTAAGGCAAGCCTCTAACACTAATCATGTTTCTTTATTAAATCAATGACATCATAGAGTATAGTTGGCTAATAAAAACTTGTTTATGTGGCCTGAGCAACGAGGGCTCTAAAGCCTGTGTAGAGACCACATATACCTTTATGTATCTCTTTCAAACCACAAGTGTTTTCTTCTAGGGATAAGCACTTTAGCAGTTGAGTTGGGACAAATCTTCAATATAAGATGTTGTCAGTTATGCAATACCTTGCTACTTGCCCATTCAGATGAATGACCACGTTTTTGTTTAAGGGTAAATCCTTAGTAATCATATAATGTATAATTAGGATCCTTTAATTTTCCTCAGTGTTGATGAGAGAGGAGCCACTAACTCTTCTTCATCCATATTTTATTTTTCTAGAAGTTCAACCCAGACTTCTGTAGGGAGGTTGATAAGACTTGAAATTGCTAACTTGGACAAGAGATTTTCTCGTTGATTTTCTTCCCTTAGAATAAGAGTGATTGAAATATTATTGCCTTCAACTTTCAAAGTTAAACCTTCTGAAGATACTGTTGTATGGTGGGCTCTTTAACTTTATACACTTCTTGGCATTGACCAAACACCAACTACGAGTCATTGTAAACTTGGAGGGGTATACATTCAAGGCCTCTATATGGTGTAATCCTACAAGAAGAGTTGTATACTTTGATACATTATTCATAGGTGGGAACTTAAAATAGACTCCATATTCAATTACTTGTTTTTTAGGACTAATAAGAATTATTTTAGCTTCATTTTCATTGACATTGAAAGAGCCATTAACATATATTTTCTTGGTAGGGATCATCAAAGGTTGTTTTACTGGAGCCTCTGGTTTACCATAAGAAGTTGTGGTTGAAGGTGGGGATTCGAATGTCTATATATGACCTTTGAAAGAACATTCAGCAATGAAGTCTACAAAGGCTTGACCCTTTATAACTGGTTAGGGTCTATACTAAAGACCAAACTCTCCCAACTTGACAACCTATTTAATTAGGTGCCCAAACATCTCTGACTTTTGGACTATCTATCATAGAGGATAATTTGTCAAAAATATGACTTGATCTTGGAAGTATAGTTTCAACTTTTTAAAGGAGCTTGCTAGAGCAAAGGCTACCTTCTTCACTTTCATATATATTTTTTCAATATTATGAAGAGTATGAATGTAATAGTAAACTAGACATTATATTCCTTTATCTTCTCTTACCATAACAGAGCTTACAACTGAATCTTCCACTCTTAGGTAAAGAAAAAAAAAAGGTTTTTATTCTTTCTTGGTTAAGACAAGATCTTAGGAGATGAAAATGTGTTTTAAGCTCCTCAAAAGCCTTATAGAAATCTAAAGTCCACTCAAAGTTTTCTATGTTTCTCAAGGTCTTAAAAAATAGTAGGGTACGCTCCCTTAGACAAGTTATAAACCAATTGAGAGCAACCAATCTCCTTATAAGACGTTGAACTTCCTTTACTAACTGAGGAGTAGTCACGCTTAATATGGCTTGAACCTTTTTCGGGTTAGGTTTAATTCCATTGATGCTTACTAGGAAACCCAAAAACTTTCCTTCTTTGATGGCAAAGACACACTTGGAGGGGTTAAGTTTTATCTAGTGGTGGCTCAATACGAAAGACTTCTTCTAGCTCCAGAAGATATTGCTGAAAATTCACGCTCTTCACTAACATGTCATCAACATATCCTTCCATAATCCTTCCAAGTTGATTCTTGAATATTTTATTCACCGTCTATTAGTAAGTAGCTCCAACATTCTTTAACCCAAAAGGCATAACTATGTAAAAAAATATTTCTCCCTCAGTTATGAAAGTTGTTTTTTCCTTATCATCTAGGTATATGAGAATCTAATAATATCTAAAGTTGGCATACAAATAGCTCTAGTATTCAAAACTTGCGGTGGAGTCAACCAAATAGTCGATATTGGAGAGAGGATAGGTATCTTTTGGGAAAGCTTTGTTCGAATTTATAAAGTTCTCACACATTTGCGACTTGTCATTGCTCTTTTAGACCATCACCACATTCCCTAACTAGGCAGGGTATATCATTTCCTTAATAAAGCCAACACTAGGACCTTATCCACCTCTTATGTTATTACTTTCTATATTTCACCCCTAAAATTCCTCTTTTTTTGGTGAATTGGATGAACATTTGGGTTCACTTTCAACTAATGAGTTGTAATTTTAGGACTAATTCATGGCATGTCAGAAATGTCTATTGCAAAATTGGACCTTTGGATATAGAAGGGCTCTGTCAGTGATTGTTATTATGCTGGTGTTAGGGTGGAAGCTATTTTTATGATGACTTGCTTATTTTTTTTCTAGAGGTACATCCCTTAATTCTTCAATAGCCTCAGTTTTAACCTTTACTATCTCCTTTAAGGACCATTACTACTCTAATACCAAGGCCTTTTTTTCCCTCTCAGACAAGTAAATATACATTGCCTCGAGGTTACTTGATTCCCTCGTACCATGGCCACTCTCTTCTGAGTTGGGAATCTCAGTACTAAATTCCTAGTGTTAATAACTGTATTAATTTGATCCATGAAAGGCCTACCCAAGATGGTGTTGTAAGCCAAGTTCATGTCTATAACCATGAAAGTTTGTTGAAGGGAGACACACATAGAGGGAGTGGCAATGGTGATTGGGATTTCCAAAGTGTCTTTCGATTGTATGCCTAAGCTTTTTATCCCAATGATGGGAGTTTTCATTGGGGTTAGTCTTGATGGGTATATCCATATATGTTCTATTACTTCTACAGAAAGGATATTAATTGCACTTTTAACATCTACCAACACTCAATGTACTCGATATTGGAAAGGATTATATATATGACCAGGGCATCTTTATATAGGGAAGTTATTCCCTCTTCATCTTCTAGGGTGAAGACGATGGGCTCGTGCTAATGGTTTTAGAGATGATTAGTTGTAAGGACGTGTTTCCCATATACTTTTTTTTCACTATATTAGAATCATCTCTTGTAAAGGTGCCACCCAAAATCACATTAATTTCATGCAACTCCGATGTAGACCAATCATGCTCTTCTCTACTTTGCTTGAAGTAAGAGTCCTTCTTCAAGAATTGTCGGAGATAGTCTTTAGCTATCAGCCTTTCCACTTTATTATTCAAGACATAATAGTCCTCTATGTCACATCCCTTATCCTGGTGGAGCATGTAGTATTTCTTAGATGTGTGGGTATTGGGTGGAGATTTTATAGGTGAAGGGTAACAAATGAACTCCTTAGCATGGATGACCATAGACAAATGAACTCTTTACCACTAAAAATAAAGACTAAATCTAAAAGATAAAAAAAAAAACTAAATAATGATAAAATTAAAAATAATTTTATTATCACCATGCTAAAAAAAAAAGATACAGAAACAAACTGCAAAAGAATATTCATGTCAATCCTATTTTATGTTTATAAAGTTGGCAGGATTAAATGTAATGAGCTTATCAATTAAAAAATTAATATTATTTGAAAACAGCATACGAAAACTGTCATCTGCTATCCATTATTTTAAAATTAAATGTTCATTACTTTACAATATATGGATCCGCTTTGATGACATGTAGACTTGACAATTTCATTTTAATAAAAGGTTAAAATCATGAATTATGTACATGACAAAGATTGTGAGAATTTTAGGCAATTCTTTACTGTTTTGTTTTAAAAAAAAATTAATGTTTTTTACTTGAAAAAAAAACATAAAATTAATGTTTTTATTTTTTTAATGATTTTAATGTATAAAAAATATTATGTTAATATATTTTTAATTAAAAAATAATTTTACAAAATTACCTTGCATCATCACCAAACATGTTCTTAATCATCCTTAATAATGTAAACACAACACTCACTCATGAGTCTCTCTATTATGATAAATTGTGTATATTTTAATTTTTTTTATTATTATTAGATAGCATATAAAGACCATTATTTAATGGCTAGGAAATTTCTTGAAAGGATAGTGTGATTTTTTTAAGGGAAAGTGCATAAATTGAGGTGGAGATAAAAAAAAAATCGACATCAAACTAAATCGAATCACCGTGCACATGCCATTTAAAAAAAAAATACCAAGACGAATCAAATAATAAGAAAAACATAGGGCCGAGACACTAGAGTTAGACACACACCACTAATAAATAGCAAAACAACCGAGTTTTATTTTGAATCGATTTGATAGGTCAAATTATTGAATTCAGTCGAAGATTACTGGATTGGCCTCCGTACTGAAGAGGCTGGTTTAGCAATTAATTAGCTATTTAAATTAATTAATGTGCCACCAACTAATATCCGTCGGTCGAGTATTCATAATTTGTCCTCAAGTAGGTGAATCTTGGCAGCAGTACTCGAGTATTCATAATTTGATATTTAAGGAGAGTATTCATTCTATATAGTAATACCATTTCCATGGAATTTCAATCCTGGGATCGATAAATACATTCTATTCTTATCGGGAGCCGGAAAATAAGATAAAAACATTATATATCGGAGTAATTAAATCCAATTAATGGATAATGTTACAAAGAATATAGGGTTTTTAATTAAACAAGAATTAAACAATAAAGTGGAGCAAAAACTACCAAACTCCACATGAGAAGAAGATTATTGAATTTACAAGTTCAATAAAGGACCACACAGGTTAGAGAGAGAGCAACTTACAGACATTGAAGAGGAACCATGTCATGGTGTCCTAGCTAGCTATAGCTGGTTGCTGTAGAATTTATTTTTCTTCGACTACGGAAAAGTTGACAAGATTTTAATGCTCACATGCCTTGTAAGCAGATCATTGGTACGTGTTTCAGAAGTTCTGCATAGTTTTTCTATATTAACATATGAAAAATATATAAAAATAAATAAATAATATTAATTTAATATTATTTTTCAAGTTAAAAATATTTATAAAATATTAAGTAATATACTAAAAGACGTGGGGAAACTACTATAGCTTCCCCACTCCTTTTACTTATTCTATTATTAATATATTATATTATTATAATTATTATATTATATTATATTTTTTTTAGCTTTTGTTTTTTTTTCTGTAGTATTGTTTTTTGCTTTTTTTATTCTTTTGTTTCTTTTTTTTTACATGTTTTTTTTTCTTTTTTTTTTAACTCAAGATTGACTTTTTCTTTTTCTTTTTCTTTTTTTTAATTGTTTTTCTAAAATTATATTTGCTAATGTTTTTAAATATTGAGTTGGTTGAAAAATTAACTATGTAGTTTTTTTATTTAAAACATTGTGGATTGCTATAATATTCTCATACATTGTTTTTTTTTTCTTTTTATGATTTCTATATTCTTTTTTTTTTTCAAAATGGTCTTTTCAGATTTTATTTTTTTATATTAATTTGGTTGAGAATTTAGTTTTATAGTTTTGTTTTTAAAAACAAAAAAACAATATGAATTGCTACAGTGTTTCCCCTACATCGTTTTTATTTTGTTGTAGTGTTTCCCCACATATTTTTTTTTAAATTATATTTATCGAATTTATTTTTTCAATATTGAGCTTGTTGATAATCTAGCTTTAGCTTTGCCCACATGTTTTTTTATTTTTTTATTTGTTTTTTTTTTTTCAAAATTGTCATTTTTTACATATTTTTTTTCAGAATTATTTTTGTTGATTTTATTTTTTTTACTATTGAGCTGGTTGAAAATTTAGTGTTTTTGTTTTTTTTCTTTAAAACATTGTACCTTTCCCCACGTGTTTTTTTTTCACTTTTGTTTCCTTTTTTTACATGTTTTTTTTTCATCTCTTTTACCCAAAATTTACTTCTTTTGTTTTTGAAAATAGTCTTTGTCGGTTTTTTTTTATATATATTAAGCTGATTGAGAACTTAGCTTTGTAGCTTTTTTCAAAAAAAAAAAAAAACATTGTGGATTACTATAGTGTTTCCCTTACATGGTTTTTGTTTTTTTTTTTAAATTGTTTTTGTCATTTTTATTGTTTTTTATATTGAGTTGGTTAAGAATTACAACGGTAGATTTCCTCACAAAACACTATAGATTGTTATAGTGTCTTCTTAAATGATTTTAATATTGAGCTGGTTGAAAATTTAGCTTTAACTTTCCCCACATTTTTTTTTTCTATTTTTTTTATTATTATTTTTTTGCTTTTTTTTCTTCCAAAATTGTCATCTTCTTTTTTTCATTTTTTTGTGTTTTTTTTTTTCATAATAGTTTTTGTCGATTTTGTTTTTTCAATATTGAGCTGGTTGGGAATATAGCTTTATAGTTTTTTCCTTTAAAATATTGTGGATGATAACAGTTTTTTTATATGGTTTTTTTCACAAATCCGCGATAATGCACAAGCATGCCACAAGCCCGCGGCATCACGCGGACATGTCACGCCTTTTACTAATATATTTACTTATTAATATATTATATTATAATTAGAATTAGAATTATATTGTATTATATTATATTGTATTATATAACTGTTTTTTTCTTTTTAATTTTTTGTAATGAATTTTTTTTGTTTGATTTAGTTTGTTAATGTTAATTTTTTTTATTTAGTTATCGGATTTTCATGATACGGATCTCGGGTTTGATGGATTAACCTGATTTGACGAGTTATTTTTTTCATTTAGTTTAGTTTGTTAAAGTTAATTTTCTTTCTATTTAATTATCAGACTTTCATACTTTCATAACACATGTCCTGGGCTTGACGGGTTAACCCAATTAATTCTGGGTAAACCCGTTATTTGTTTTTCTATTTAGTTATCAAGCTTTCATGACACGAATCCTAGGTTTTACGGGATAACCTGGTTTAAAGGGTTAACCCAATTAATTCAAAATGTTTTTTCCTTTTGTTCATTAGTTTTTTTTTTCTTTGTTTTTTTAATTAATCTATTTAATTATCACACTTTTATGACACGACTTTATAGTCAGACCCACATTCAATATTCTTGGGTCCGGTGTTGCAGTCAGGCTCACTTAAACTTGGGTCATGCAAGTTTAATTTTATTATTAATATTATAAATATTACTCTTAGATCAGGCGTTGTAACCAAATACAAGATTTTTGGGTATAGCTTTGCAGAAAAACCCAACATTTTTAAATTTTTGTTTTTTTTAATATTTTTTATATAAAAAAAAATGACCCGTGGCATCGCGCGGGGCATGTATCTAGTATAACCAAAAACAAAATTGTGTGATAAAAACCCAAGTCTTTCAACTTGGACTTAAGTAAATCAAATAGAAAAGGATGTTGAATGCCAAAGACCCAGCTCTAGAAACAGTCAAAATCCAAAGAAGGGAGCATGAGTCTATTTCGAGTGTGTGTGAAGAAACTGCTATCTAGCTTTTCGACTTGTTATCGAATAATATAAATTAAAATTTTAATTAATAATTTAAATTATTAAATTGAAATGATTTTTAATATGGTATCAAATCGTAGATGATCAAATAATCACGAATTGAAATCTCATCATCTTTATTTATTTGATAAAAATTAAGTATAAGGTAATGTGGATATGTAGCTTTGGCTAGCATGCAGATTTAGCTACCATGAGAAATAAACTTAGCGAGGCCGATAATGTCGAAAGCAGTATCTCACAAAACCAGCTCACTGGAGAAATTTATGCATGAGGAGTACATGGACAATATTAGAGTTGTAGCTCGTGTACAAACATCCAGATTAATGAAATATACGGTCCCCGTTAGGGTCTGTTTGGTATTGCGGTTGCTGTTGTGGTTGTGGTTTTAAAAAAATTGTTTTATAAAAAGTACTTTTAGTTGAGGTTGGTTTGAAAAAATATATGTTTGGTTAAAACTGTGGTTGAAATTGAGGCTGAACAAAAAGTAGTTTAATGTGTTTGGTTAAAAAAATACTTTTCAAATTGAGGTTATAAAACAATTTAAAAATATTTTTAATTCAAATATTGTAGATTTAACTACTATTATTATATCATGAAATAAATAATATTGATATCAAATATTTTTTATTATTCAATTAAATTATTTGTAATGTCATCACATATGAAATCTATCCAACAATGACTATATTTTTCTTAGTTTCTTAAGCATGCAACAATAAAAACTGAATTTTTTGTTACGTCATCAAGCGATATCCTTCTAATTGTTTGAATAAAACACAATTAAAATAAAAATAAAAACTGAATTTTTTTTAGCTGAGTCGGACCAGGCAAGAACATAGTTGGAATTGCGATCAAATTTCACAAATGTTACGTCATCATGCGATATCCTTCTAATTTATATAGTGTTATTAAATAATATTATATACTAGTTTTTCGAATAAAACTCAATTTTAAAAAAAAAATTACAATTTCATTACGTACAAAATTCATTCGATAAGGACTATAGTTTTCATAATTTTTTGGGCGTATAATAAAATTAGATAAAATATTATCAGGAATAAAATTGAAATTACAGTACGAGTAAATTTAATTCATTTTAAACTATTTTTTTTAACAAATAAAAAAAATATTATTCACGTTCACAAGTGAAATCAATTAATTGCGTTGGTTTAAAAAAACTAAACTTTTCAAGTGAACAGTACGAGCACGGTTTTCGATTAAAAAAAAAAAGAGAAACTGCTACAGTGGAGCCATGCTCCACTGTTGAGTTTGAGACGAGAAGCAGCATTCTCAGAAACCGCAGGTTTCATGTGGATCCTACCCACTAAAAGCAATTTCACTCTGCTTACCAAACATGAATTAACGTGGCTGCGGGTGAACCTCATCACCCGCAGCCACGTTATCAAACACCATCTTAGTATAAAAAGAAAAAAATCGAAGGAAAAACTGTTACTTTTGTGCATTAAATTACTTTTTTCCCTACCATGCATAAGTCGTCGGCCTACTATCTGATAGGGGGACAGTCCTGTGGATATACAGATTTCCGGATCAATTTCATGTAGCAACAGAACTTCAAGGCATCACCATTGGAGGTGAGAGATGGTGGAGGTTGGCAAACGTAAAACGCAACGAGGGAGGTGAAGAACTGGTATTTATTGTGGAAGGAGACAAGAATAAATGTATCTAGGTGGCTTAGAGGCCTTCGAATTTATAGCAAGATGTAAGGACTGTATGTATATATCAGCCTTAATTACATTTTAGAATTTAACTATTTCAAAAGTGATTTTCTAAGAAAAAATATTTTTTTTGTTTTTTAAAATTAATATTTTTTTATATTTTTAAATTATTTGATGTGCTGATGTTAAAAATAATATTTTAAAAATAAAAAAATATATATTATTTTAATACATTTCCGAGCAAACACACTTTAAAAAACAATTATTATCATACTCTTAAACACCCTTTTAATATACTCATTGTCGCACGTGTGCGGCGGCGCGGCGATCGTCCACCCCAACCCTTCATGAGGGTGGTGTACGTGTCTATTTGGCATGGAAAATATGGTGAGACAAGGAGTTCTTTGTCTCTACAAGTGAAAATATGGACTGGGAGTCGCCACCTAGTATTCTGGTTACTAGGAACCTTAACTGGTCGTTAGAGATCGGGTACGGAGACTGGTTGCGTAAAGGGAAGGTATTAGCACCCCAACTACGCCCTACCTAAGGTAGGCTGCATTGTTTTGTCTGATAAAATCTAAGGTCGTGTTGTGGTTTCTTATTGTTCGGAATACGCATTACATGTAATGTCATACCCCAGGTTCTATTGTCCAAAAGAAAGAATTAAATATCCGGAATATGCATTACGTGTAAAGTCATACCCCGGATACTAAGAGAAACAAAATAAAATTTTTGTTGTTTTTGAAATATTGGCCAATATTCTCTTGACTTTAATAAACTGGTTATTAAAGCCAAAATGCATGCTAAAACATTTTTTTTGTGTATGAAAAAAATACAATATGAATTTTTAGCTTTGAGACACTTGGCCGTATGCACAAAAACATTTTTTTTTTTTAATTTTTTGTATTTTGTGGAAGTTGTTTTTTTTTTTTTTTTTTACGAAAACCGGGTATTTGAAAAATCCGATTTTTGTATTTTTAACAACATAAAAAAATACCATCAAATATTAATCGAAATGACATAAAAATTACACTAAAAAAATTATAAAATACTGAAACAAATATTTTTGATTTTTTTTCTTTGAAATGGGCCGGATCAGGCCCAAATATATGGGTTGGGCCGAACCTGGCCCAAAGAATGGGCTGGTCACTGTGCACATAGTAACCGGGGGTACTGTACACACAGTGACCACAGAATTAATTAGCAATGCACAGTAACCGGGGTTACTGTGCACACAGTAATGTGAATTAATTAGCCATGCACAGTAACCGGGGGTTACTGTGCACACAGTTATGTGAATTAATTCTGCAGAACGTAAACGTTCTGCATGAACTGAAGCAAAAAAATGACGGGAAAGGTAGGACGTTACCTGGAGCTGTGTTGATGCTGGCAGCAGCTGATGCAGCAGGGGTGACGGTGCTGGCGGTTCGCGGTGGCCGGCGGTTTTCCTTCTCTCTCTCTCCTCTGTTTTTTCCCGTTTTCTTCTCTGCCTCTTCCCTTCTTCTTCTCTGCCTTCTCTCCTCTCTTCTCACTCTATTCTCCCTTCTGTTACCTCTTCTCCTCCCTCTCTCTCCTCTTCTGTTCTTCCTCCATTTATAGCCCGTGAGCATGTGTTTTTTTTTCATCGTGGGGTCATGCGGCGGCTGGTCGGGCGTGGCTGTCCAGGCGTGCCTCCCTCAGTTTCGGCGGTGCGGTAGGCGGTCGGCCAATGTCTTCGGTCGGTGGGCTAGAGGGACCGGCGGTCGGTGGGCTGGAGGGACCAACGCCATCTTTTTTCCTTCTTTACTGCTGTATGTTAGGCGGGGAAGAAAGGGGAACAGTGCCGTTCAAAACGGCACCGTTTAGCCCTTTTCTGTTTTTTTTTTTTTTTTTTTTGCATGGGCTGGTTACTGTGCACATAGTAACCGGGTTACTGTGTGCACAGTAACCAGAGAATTAATTAGCGTACATAGTAACCGGGGTTACTGTGCACATTTTTTTTTTTTTTTTTTTTTTTGTATTTATTATTTTTTATGGGGATCCAAAAATGGGTTACAACAGTTGCCCCCCTCTTTACAATGCTTACGGAGCAAAGATTTGTGCATAGTAAGTGTTGTAAAGAAAAAAAAACATTGGTCTTCCGAAACTGGTCGTCTCAAAATTTGATTGACCTAAAACTTCAATCGGACCCAAAGTCCTGTGTATGGTTGGGCTAAACTGAGATTCCTTTTGCCAATCCCCTTTAACCCGAAAAAAAAAAGGAAAGAATGTGAAGTGTGGTCTCATTGTAATGGGTGACCTACCCAGATATAAAACATGGAGAATTGGTCGCATTGTAATGGGTGACCTACCCAGAAAAATGTTGGTGAGGGCTCAAAGGCGCACTCAAAAGGAGGTAGGGTTAGAAAACACACTACCTAAGGGATGAGAGCTCAAAAACGCACTTAAAATGGAGGTAAGGGCTCAAAGGCGCACTCAAAAGGAGGTAGGGTTAGAAAACGCACTACCAAAGGGATGAGGGCTCAAAGGCGCACTCAAAAGGAGGTAGGGTTAGAAAACGCACTACCAAAGGGATAAGGGCTCAAAGGAGGTAGGGTTAGAAAACACACTACCAAAGGGATGAGGGCTCAAAGGCGCACTCAAAAATGGAGGTGAGGGCTCAAAGGCGCACTCAAAAGGAGGTAGGGTTAGAAAACGCACTACCCAAGGGATGAGGGCTCAAAGGCGCACTCAAAAATGGAGGTGAGGGCTCAAAGGCGCACTCAAAAGGAGGTAGGGTTAGAAAACGCACTACCCAAGGGATGAGGGCTCAAAGGCGCACTCAAAATGGAGGTGAGGGCTCAAAGGCGCACTCAAATGGAGGTAGGGTTAGAAAACGCACTACCCAAGGGATGAGGGCTCAAAGGCGCACTCAAAAATGGAGGTGAGGGCTCAAAGGCGCACTCAAATGGAGGTAGGGTTAGAAAACGCACTACCCAAGGGATGAGGGCTCAAAGGCGCACTCAAAATGGAGGTGAGGGCTCAAAGGCGCACTCAAATGGAGGTAGGGTTAGAAAACGCACTACCAAAGGGATGATGTTGAAACAATGATTGTCAATGTTGAAAAGTAAATGCATTATGATTGATATGCATGTATACTTACCTGAGAAATATAGGCCCCCATTTCTTCATGGTGTCTTTCTTTTCTCTCCAAAGTTATAGTATTGGTAGTAAACTTCGATGGCTTTTTCACTTTTGCTTACTCGGGTTACATCTTATGATCTTGACCTCTGGGAAGGGTTTGATGTCATCATACATCTTTGTCCTTCACCCATTATCTCAAGAGTTACCAATTTTGCCTGACATTTTCCTTAGAACAGGAATCATGGAGCCAGCCCTACCATGTGTTTTTGATTGCCCCCCAGCTTGATCATGCCCCCCAAGTGTTCAACTTGGGTTTAGTGTGGGGTGAGGATATGTGAAAGTAAGTTTGGGTTTTTTGGTACAATGAAATGTTTTCATTCAAAATTTTTGGAACTTTCCAAGTTATTCCAATCACAAAATTATTTTGACATTGGTTCAAAATAAACTTGTTCTAAAAAATTCAAGTGATTCCTATGGATAGGTTTCTTGAAGTGATGAAAGATTTTTGCTTTTGGTTAAAGATGAAGGTGACATCTGGTTGGTCGCAAAAGGTTTAAATGTCAATTTGAGGGTTATTGAGAACCGATTGATTCAAAGCATTTATTTTATTTGTATGAATAATGATTTGACTTGCGCGAGAAAGCACTGCATACCGATCCAGATTGCTTACCTTTGATCAGAAAGGGCTTTATCATGTGCGTAATGTAGGCTTTAGTTATTGGTTACAAAGAAAAGGATATGTTGCAGGCTCAAAAGGTGTTTAAGGGACTTTAAGACTAAAGATCACAAGTGCTTATATCCCAAACTCTTTTGTTCAGACATTTTTTTGGACCTTAGAATTGATTTGTAAAATGGTCCACGGTGCCCCCCCAGTGTTGGACTTGGGCTCTTTCTCTTTGTTTTTGTTTTCTTCATTTGATTTTGAGCATCATTTCATTGGCCTTGTAATTTTTGCTCAAAATTTTTGGATCCTTTGGATTCTTCTTCATGCCCCCTAGCTTTGTATGGGCACCTTTGATGATTGAGAATTTTCTTTTATGCCCCCCAGTATTGTTTGGGCACTTTCATTGTTTGAAGACTTTTCCATGCCCCCAAGAGTTATTTGGGCACTTTCAAACATTATGGATTTTTTTTGCACTTGCCCCCCAGTGTAGGGGTGTGATCCTAGCCAGGGTTATTTTTCAAGAAAAATTTATTAGGCTCAAAAGGGGACTGCAAATGATATATTTCAGTTTTGTGAAAGGATTATCAAAGATGGCCTTTCTTCATCTCAAATGCATGCAGTGAGGATCGATAGGTCTTGCTTTCATGCGCGTATGCAAAGTGATTTATTCAGTCAAATAAAAACTCCTTTTGAGTCACCTCATAGTGTTGTTTGTCTTTATTGTCTTTTTTTCTTTCAAGTTTTCTAGGTATGTGTACCTATTTAAGGAATCACTTGAATTTTCAAAATGCATTTGTTTTGGACAAATATCAACACGATTTTTGTTTTTGTACTCACTTTGGAGGTCCTAAAAAAATATCCTTGAAAACATATGAGATTAATGTATGGGTTTGGAAGAAATGAACACCAAAAGGATTCTTCATGTTGTAGTGTTATGAGCAAAGTTGCGCTCAAAATGTTATTTACATGTAATAACAACAAAGAAGAGTGTGATGTGAACACAAGAAAACACATGATCTTATTTCATAAGAGAAGCTCATTCACAGAGAAAGTCTTATTCAAAAGCATTAAAAAAAGGCAATAACAAGGCAGGCTTCCTTCCTCTATTTTGGCGAATCTGTCCATAGGCAAACTCCTCTCAAAAGCTCTGCGTAGAGGACTCAAAGACAATGCGGAACAACACCACGGTCAAAAGTTGAGTTCTACAAAATTCAAGCTATCATGCTGGACCATTGATGCTTTCCAATTCCCCAAACATTCCATCCTAATCTGCTTCAAGCATGATTAGGCAACGGGTTCATATTCACATTGGGGGCATCTTCCAATTCTATCCACCCAGCCTTGATTAATTGCAGAAGCTTTCTCTTAAAGGCGTTGCAGGTATAGATGCTATGCCCAGTAATACCGGCATGGTATTCACAATTGAGTTCTGGCTTGTACCAATTAGGATAAGGTGGTTGCAGAGGTGTTAGAGGTTCTGGAGCTATTTGCCCAATGCTCAATAGCTTTTGATACATCTCATTCAGGGGTAACGGTAGTGGAGGCAGTTGTTCTTGAACCCTTTGGAAATTTCCAATTTGGCTTTTGGCTTGAAAGTTTTGGGGTTTAGGTTTTTGGATGTTGGCAATTTGGGATGGAGTATGGTAATTTTGGGATGTATTTATTTTACCCATGTAGCCATCTTCAACATGGTGAACCTCTTTTCTTTCGACGCCTCTTTTCTCGGTTGGTGCAGCAATTCTACCACTCTTGACACCTTGCTCTATGCGTTCACACACTATCACAGCATCAGTGAATTGTTGGGCTGAACTACCCATCATATGTTCGTAATATGGTGCTTTGAGTGTGTTGGCAAATAAAGAGACCATCTCTTTGTCCAGAAGTGGAGGATGTACTTGAGCAGCTAATTCTCGCCATCTTTGAGCATATTCCCTTATGCTTTCTTTATCCTTTTTCTCTATATTGGACAAACTGGTTCTGTCGGGCGCAATGTCCATGTTGTATTTGTATTGCTTGACGAAAGCATCCACAAGATTTTTCCAGTTGCGAATTTTTGTGTTATCCAATCTCATGTACCAACTCAAAGTTGCCCCACTTAAACTGTCTTGGAAAAAGTGCATTAGTAGTTTTTCATCATGTACTACCTCAGCCATTTTATTGCAGTAGGACCTGAGATGAGTCATGGGGCATTGTGTTCCATTGTACTTGATGAATTCAGGAACACGAAATTTCTTTGGGATAACCACGTTTGGGACCAAACACATCTCTGCTGCCCGTACCGGGTCATATAAGTCTACCCCTTCAATGGCTTTGAGTCTGGCTTCCAGCGCCTCTATCTTAGCTTGATCAATGCTATCAGATGACTTAGCCTTGTGGGACTCATTAGCAGATGCCTTCACAACTGTTGGGGATGGTGCAGGTGTCGTTGACTGCACAAATGTTGGATTTTGCTGAGGTTCTTGACCATGTTCGCTCATTCTTTCCTCAGGCTGAACTGAAGTAGGAGCCGGATCAAAGGTGATCGGTTGATTAGAAGGACCTTCATCAGAGGTATTTCTTAGTGTTTGCTTGAGTAAGCTAGTAAGGTGAGCCACACTTATTTTCAGAGACTCCAACTCCTCGTGCAAATAGGCATCACGTTGAGCACGCTCTTCATCTTCCATGTTTCTTGCTCGAAGTCGGGTGTTGTAGACTTTTTGGGGACCTATATTTCAATCTGACATGTATGCATGTTAAATGTATGAACATGTAATCTATATGACGAACTCGCCCTTCGAGGGGTGACATATGGTCGCAACTCTTGTATGATGAAACAAGAATCTTGATTCTTGCACAAACTCTACAATGAAAATTTTCTAAGCGACGGTCATTGTGTCACCCATAAGTCTGGAGTTCAAGATGCTTCAAGAAGGGCTTGCTCGGATGCAAAACAATGTATACGGAGCATACATCCTAAAGGCATGTTCTAATCCTTTTAAGTGAGACAAAAGGTAGGTTTACTATTTGGTCTCTAAAAAAGGACTCTCGTTGTCCCAGTGATCGCCCTCGTGGAGGCAATATGGGGGCTTGTAGGCAGTGAGATGGCACGTGTCCAACTGTTACCAGTCTAAGCACTCAACGAAAAGTTGGGGTTTACACAAACTTAAACCTTGACTAAAAGTCGTAAGGTAAGCTGCTAGTCCCCCTCCTAACCTGAAGCTTGTGTGTGCTTTTAAAAAAAAAGTAACTATGTGATGCATGAGATAAATATGTACAGAAATTAAAGCGCACAACTAAATATGAACAAATATATAAAGAAAATGCATTTTTAAAAATAAACACGCAAACCACAACAATAAAACACAATCATCAGACAAAAACAAAGCTTAGTCCACAAAGTCCCCAGTGGAGTCGCCATTCTGTCGCACGTGTGCGGCGGCGCGGCGATCGTCCACCCCAACCCTTCATGAAGGTGGTGTACGTGTCTATTTGGCATGGAAAATATGGTGAGACAAGGAGTTCTTTGTCTCTACAAGTGAAAATATGGACTGGGAGTCGCCACCTAGTATTCTGGTTACTAGGAACCTTAACTGGTCGTTAGAGATCGGGTACGGAGACTGGTTGCGTAAAGGGAAGGTATTAGCACCCCAACTACGCCCTACCTAAGGTAGGCTGCATTGTTTTGTCTGATAAAATCTAAGGTCGTGTTGTGGTTTCTTATTGTTCGGAATACGCATTACATGTAATGTCATACCCCAGGTTCTATTGTCCAAAAGAAAGAATTAAATATCCGGAATATGCATTACGTGTAAAGTCATACCCCGGATACTAAGAGAAACAAAATAAAATTTTTGTTGTTTTTGAAATATTGGCCAATATTCTCTTGACTTTAATAAACTGGTTATTAAAGCCAAAATGCATGCTAAAACATTTTTTTTGTGTATGAAAAAAATACAATATGAATTTTTAGCTTTGAGACACTTGGCCGTATGCACAAAAACATTTTTTTTTTTTTAATTTTTTGTATTTTGTGGAAGTTGTTTTTTTTTTTTTTTTTTACGAAAACCGGGTATTTGAAAAATCCGATTTTTGTATTTTTAACAACATAAAAAAATACCATCAAATATTAATCGAAATGACATAAAAATTACACTAAAAAAATTATAAAATACTGAAACAAATATTTTTGATTTTTTTTCTTTGAAATGGGCCGGATCAGGCCCAAATATATGGGTTGGGCCGAACCTGGCCCAAAGAATGGGCTGGTCACTGTGCACATAGTAACCGGGGGTACTGTACACACAGTGACCACAGAATTAATTAGCAATGCACAGTAACCGGGGTTACTGTGCACACAGTAATGTGAATTAATTAGCCATGCACAGTAATTACTGTGCACACAGTAATGTGAATTAATTAGCCATGCACAGTAACCGGGGGTTACTGTGCACACAGTTATGTGAATTAATTCTGCAGAACGTAAACGTTCTGCATGAACTGAAGCAAAAAAATGACGGGAAAGGTAGGACGTTACCTGGAGCTGTGTTGATGCTGGTAGCAGCTGATGCAGCAGGGGTGACGGTGCTGGCGGTTCGCGGTGGCCGGCGGTTTTCCTTCTCTCTCTCTCCTCTGTTTTTTCCCGTTTTCTTCTCTGCCTCTTCCCTTCTTCTTCTCTGCCTTCTCTCCTCTCTTCTCACTCTATTCTCCCTTCTGTTACCTCTTCTCCTCCCTCTCTCTCCTCTTCTGTTCTTCCTCCATTTATAGCCCGTGAGCATGTGTTTTTTTTTCATCGTGGGGTCATGCGGCGGCTGGTCGGGCGTGGCTGTCCAGGCGTGCCTCCCTCAGTTTCGGCGGTGCGGTAGGCGGTCGGCCAATGTCTTCGGTCGGTGGGCTAGAGGGACCGGCGGTCGGTGGGCTGGAGGGACCAACGCCATCTTTTTTCCTTCTTTACTGCTGTATGTTAGGCGGGGAAGAAAGGGGAACAGTGTCGTTCAAAACGGCACCGTTTAGCCCTTTTCTGTTTTTTTTTTTTTTTTTTTGCATGGGCTGGTTACTGTGCACATAGTAACCGGGTTACTGTGTACACAGTAACCAGAGAATTAATTAGCGTACATAGTAACCGGGGTTACTGTGCACATTTTTTTTTTTTTTTTTTTTTTTTGTATTTATTATTTTTTATGGGGATCCAAAAATGGGTTACAACACTCATGTTGTCGTCAATATAACAAATATATTAAAAGGATTCTCATGTGGCCATTGATATACTTAATTATTTATTGTTATAATAGTATAGTGACATCTATGTTCTTGATTAAAGACAATAATTGCTTTTGAACTATAAATGGATTTTTTTTTCACAGTTTAATTTATTTCTGTCATAATATTTTATTTCTCGTCATCTCCTCATCCATAAAAGGTGGCGTGTGTTGTCAAGATGTAGGCGGTTTATCATCGGTGACCTCCTTTTTTTAACCTTTGTTTCTCTTTTCTACCCCTAGAAAAGCACTATGGTCCTCATTTATTGGTATTTCAAATTCGATTCTTTTAGTTTTGAGAGTATTTTTGTCATTTTTTTTTATTAAAATTTTAAGTGTTTTCAATTTAACCCTTGATTTCTAATTTATATATACAATATTAGGCTACAAAATTTCATTTGTTTATTCTTATCATTCTTAATATAAAATGTCGAGGTCAAAATTTTTCATCTTTCAACACCTCTAGGGATATAAAAGTTTTCTCAGATAGACAATCTCTTTATTTTTAATATTTTTTAGCATATATATTTTTAGATATTTTCTCTTTAAAATATTATTGTATTTTTTTCTCTTTCTAAAAAGATATTTATTTTTTTTATCTGAGAGTCCCCAAAATCATCAAAAAAGATTTTTAACAAGAATCAGTCACTTATTACTTAGCTTCATCAGACACCGGGTATAAGTTACTAGTCATCTTAATCAAGAAGAGTAGATTGAATTGGTAGAATTAAAAAATTAAAAAATTAATTGATTAACTGAATGTTTCAACCAAGAGCTTTCACATTCAAGCTAAATGAGTCATAACTTTTTGCAGAACCTAGCTAGGAAGATAACATTTTGACTTTAAATCCATGTGTGATAGGCTTCATTTCCATGTACTAAAATGATGTGGAATTGAACTGAAAGTTGGTCCCCAAGCTTTTCGTCGATAGCTTTTAATACTTCATCTTTCTTTCTTTTTTTCTAATTAAGTAATCCACACTCAAACAGTCCAAGATCCCTCAATCCTCTTTATTTTTAGCTCGAAAACCTGTCGCCGGAGGACCAGTGTCTTCCACTTCATTGCCTGCCATCGGCTTTAGCATCTTCTACGTACTGACAATGACTACATCCTTGAGAAATGCCCACCTTAAATGCTCATTTACATATGTTGTCTCTGCATCTATCTTCCACCCCCTTCTAACATTCATTGCATGAAATAATTCAATACACACAGATCTTCGAAATGTAATTTTCATGTGAGAAGATATTTTAATGATAGTATCTATTATTTGTCTATTTGTCTATAAATGCATACAGCAGATAAGGAAATACTACAGTCACTAGGTGAATCCATCCAAGATTTCTTGTTAGATGTCATGAGTAAACAAATGCTGAACACTAATTCAACGATTTATGTTTATTCTTGAAGTTATTTTCTTGGTGTATTCTCTTAATATTAGTAATATGTTGACAATTTTTATTATTGAAAAAACAAAATTCAAGTTTTCATTGTGTGAAATTTGTCTTCATTGCGTTTTGACTTGTTCATTTTAACATAAATATTCTATTGGAAAATATCAAGAGAATTACAATTTGAATAAAAGGAATTTTTAAAAAAAAAACATGATTACGTATAATTTTTTGTGAACGCTTTTACCTATAGAATTACAGTTGGATTCAAACATGGAAAATTATATAGTGACATGTCAATATTACCAACAGTATTGCCGATGGATTGATAAATAAAAACATTTTGTTGGTAAATTTATCGGTAATAGTTAATATATGAACTGGTCATCGACCCTCTTCTTCCATGTTTCTCCTTCTTCCCCTCTACAACTAAACAAAACCGCCCCTTTAAAAAAAAAATTACAACTAGCAGCTCCCCCACCCCCTATTTCAAAAAAATTTAATTTGAAATGTCAATTTTTGTTGTTGCATATTTTTTGTAGTGTATGTATTTTGATTGGGTGTTTACTTGTTTTATTGTTTTTTCTCAAACAAACTTGTTATATGGATACATGGTTTTGTACATATTATGATTTGTTTTAGATTTTATAAAATTATGTTGTTTGTAAATTATTGAAAGTTATATCGAATTACCGGCTTAAGTGTGTTGTGATGATATAAATAATGGCTTGTTTAATGGGTTCGTTTTATATTTCACCGAATTGTAATTTCTATAAATTAATGTGTATAAATTTGTAAGTATGTAGATGATTTATAATGAATTAAGAAAAGTATGAAAGTAGGTTAATTATTTACTTAACATAATTAATTAGCACATATTATTGTCATCATTATTTGATATATATATATATATATATATATATATATATATATATATATATAGGTTCAATAGAAGTCATGGATGATCGTTCATGGATGTACAAGAATTCACCTTAAGGATTGTGGGGAATGAATTATTGTAATGGGTTTCAAGGTTTTATTAATTATGCAACATCTATTCTGATAAACATTAGTAGAGGCGGTAATAGGTTTACATACAAGAAGTGTCAAAATAAAAAAGTTTCTTCATCCAGATGTTGTAACGATACATCTTTTACACAAAGGGTTCATGGAGGAATACATGTATTGGTATGCACACATAAAATCATTTGTTCCTCACAAAACCATGGTAGAAAGGATGGTTGGGTCAACTTCTAGTGCTAGTAACGTGCATTGAGTTGAAATTGACAACAATAATCCTTATAGGACTATGGTTATGGATGTAATAGAATGAATCAGGGTCATGCCGGTCAATGTCGGATCGTAGATGAAGAACCTGATGCAAATGTGGCCAGGTTTTTTTTATCTTTTGAAAGATACTGACGAACCATTATGGGATAGTTAGACAAATCACAGTAAATTATTGGTTGTTACACAAGTGTTTACCATCAATTTGAATGATGGATTGAGTGAGGTCGGTTATGATAGAATTGTTGAATGGGCAAAAAGCATTTTATCTTAAGGAAACAGGCTAAAAGAGAACTTCTATGCTGCTAAGTCCATGATGAAACATCTCGGTCTAGGATACTAGAAAATTGATATATGTCCAAACTTTTACATGTTGTACTACCTTGAAAATGTTAAGCTGAGCGAATGCGAGATATGTGAGCATTCTTGTTATAAACCTAAAATTGACAAGGGAAGGACTCTTGTAGCACATATTTTTATCTACAGTCATACCCGATCCTAATAGTCCAAACCGGAATATAAATGTTTGTCTTCAACCATTGATTGATAAGTTGATGCATGGAAAATAACAAAGCATTCACACTAACAAACGGGGATCGAACATCTTTTTTTTTGTCACCCGCATTTCTTGCCAATAGATCACAGGTATAGAAAGAACATAAAGGATTTTTTTGTTGGTAGAGTTGAAAAGGATGTTGCACCCCCATGTCTTTCCAGTGAAGAATTGTATATATTTTTTCGATGAATATACCTCAAACATATCAAATTTAATTAATTTAAAAGTTTAAAAATTATATAAAATGAAAATAATGATTGTCATGTATTTATATAAACACTGTTTCTAATGGGTGTGCGAAATTTAGCAATAAAGAGGAATAGTATGCATACAGTACAACTGTTAACCATGCCTAGATGTGTGTGCGATGTCATAAAATCGAATTAATGTGTTGAACAGTAAGTAATTAACACCTTTGTCTTATTGAACTGTGAATTGCATTAACAATAAAATTATAAATCCAACATCCAAATGTTGTACAAGGCTCCCGTGCCACCCACACCTCACACGCTTGTATCACTAGATGAACACTTAAACTGAGTTAATTAACATGAACTGACAAATTATGGAAACAAAAAGGCCCTGCAGGTCAATCAAATCATGCATGACCATTAATTTATATGTTCTTCTTTGCCTCGTTTTTGTTGGAGTAATTCTTTGAACGGAAATCAAGGAACAAAACCAAAAGAGAAGTGATGAAAACTGCATCAAAACACCAACCCCATATGCCAGAGCAGCCCATCCCAGTGAAATGGTAGTAAAAAATCCAGGCCATGATCGCAAAGCTTGAAAAGAACTGCAAAATCTGGCAATCTGTGACAAACCTTTTCCACTTGGGACGTATCCCTAATGCACACAGGAGGTAGTAGAAATACATTATCACGTGCACCGAAGAGTTTATGACAATCACCCCAGGAAACAAAGACTGTGAAGTGTGTAAGGATATGTAACACATGACCACAACGGTTGCATGGTGGTACACGTGGAGAAAAGTCAGCCTTCTGATGGAGTTGCTCAAGATGATCAAGAGCGTGTCCATGAATTCAAAAATCTTTGAGAGATAGAAAATATGCGACCAGAAGAAGAGAGGCCCTCTTGGTGGAGTGTTTATAGGGTAACAAACGATGCAGTCCACATTAGGTGAGCGCAGAATAATGGAGAGGGTGCAACCGACGGCCATGGTGAAGGAGAGAGTGAGGAGGATAATGTTATGAACGGCTGTGAGAAACCTGAGGATGCGAGGCCCAACTGAGGGGAGAGTGACAAGTGAGAGGGTGAAAGTAAGGGAGAGATAGGAGAAGACGGTGAGGGTGAGGAAGAGTGGAGAGGCTCCTAGTGTCTGGCCTTGGTTCCATGAAAAGTTGAGGATATGAGGGTTGTTCACGAGCCAGTATTCAAGGGTCGAGAAAACTGGTTTCTTGGCTAGATGGTTCACAACACAGTGTTTGATTGTTTGGAAAAGGAATTCCATGGCAGTAGTGGCTTGCTAATGTAGAGATGGAAACGGGGGAGTGGGGAGAGAGAAGGGTGGAGATGAGGGTTTTGCTGTTCTTGCGAAATGCAAGACTAAGTAAATGTCCGCAAGGAATATTTAAAGCTGCGCTACACTACCTACCTATTTATGTTATTTTAACTATTCTAACCATTACCTAGATTTTAAATGTATTTGAAAAATGTGTCCCACAGTGTAAACAATGAAGGAACTGTACTTTTTTTTTATCTTTTAATATTATATTAATTTTAAATTAATATCATGATATTTTGTTGATGTTCAATTCTATAAGTACATATTTTTCTTATTATAACATTAAGTAAAAAAAAGTTCAAAAAAAAAATTCTTAAACTCAATGAAGTTCATTATCTGAATTATGGATTTTGCGGGGGGTTAAACCGTTAAACTCGAGTTGATCCAATATATATATTAACATCTTAATATTAAAAATATATATATATATATATCATCTTGAAATATATTTTCAGCGAGACCATATTTTTTTATTGGTCATCTAGATTGCCTTTCAACTCATCAAATCAGACTCATGTCAAGGCAACTCATATGCATATTAATTTTAAATCCATACTAGGTAAAGAGTTGAATTAAGAAGTTTTAAAGTTGAACCGCTAGGCCGAAACATCTTTTTCCTTTTCAATTTTTTTTCATTCCATCTTCCAATTTTTTTTCTTACAATTGAATCTTTGTTTGCTTCTTTTTTTTTTTCAAATTGCTATTCTTTTTATTTGTTTTCTATGAGGTTATCGCGATCTCAAACAAATATCTCAGTATTTAATTAGTGCTTAATTTTATGAGTGTCTATTTTTATTGTTATATCATGAAGTAAAAAACAAATTCATATATATATATATATATATATAAAAAAAAAACAAAGTTGTTAAGCCCAATGGAGTCCATGATCCTGGTCGTAGGTTTAACAGGTTAAGTCACGAACCCCGAATCAATTTAATATGTTATTGTCTCAATATTAAAATAAAAAAGATATCTTTTTTGATTTTTCTTTAAAAAATCAAACCACACTTTTTAACAACCATCTAAGTTGCTTTTGAATCAGATAAGTCAATTAATTCATGTCAAGACAACTATCAAATGAGTTAATTTTAAAGTTGGGTGAGGCAAAGAGTCGGGTTGTGAGATTTCAAGACTAACTTGTTGGGTCGGGTTTAATAATAATATCAAATAGTTCCTTGTGGCTTAAACATATTTTTCATGTTTAAGAATTTTGATCTAACCTGCGGTGTAGATTGAGTTAATAAACTAGTATTTTAAAAAAAAACAATAGAAGAAAACAAAACTATTTTAAACAAAAACTTTGAGTCCTTGTAATTTAGAAAAAAAAAGGTACTTGATTTGTCTTTGTAGTTTTAGAAAACTATATATTTAGTCCCTTTATTTTTAAATTAATCTATGACTTGTCTATTTCATGATTTTTTTCAATTTATTTTGATATTTTATTTTAAGAAGTAACTTAAAAAAAAAAAAAGCAAACCCAAACGAACCTTCTAAACTTGATTTAATCTCTAAAACCTACAATTTGTGAAATCTCGAACCTCAGCTTAATCAAGAAATTTAATTTTGAAGAATGAAATTATGAATAAAATATTAATAAAAAAAACTTACAAATGAAAAAAGCAACAAAAACAATGGAGATAAAATTTGATAGGAAAAAAAAATCCAAGGAGGGTGAAATTTATATATATATAAGCAATTAAAAAAATAATTCCAAACAAAATAAATAACATCTAAAAGAATGAGGACCAAATTTGAAAGATAAAATAATTATAGGGGGTGAAATTAAAAAATATTTTTAATTTGATAGATTATTTATAGATTAAAAAATAATAAGGGATGAAATTGAAAAATATTTGTAATTTAATATATTATTCATAGATTAAAAAAATAGTAGGGGATGACATTCAAAAACATTTGTAATTTGATAGATTATCTATATATTTAAAAATGATAGGGGATGAAACTAAAAAAATATTATAATTTGATGGATTATATATATATATATATATATATATATATATTAAAAATGACAGGGGTGAATTGGAGAACACTTGTAATTTCATAGCTTATTCTAAAATATAAAATAATAATCAAAAAGATGGGGACCAAATATGAAGGAAAAATAAAGTTTTAAAAAAAAATAGGGAAGTTGCTACCTTTTTTCATGCTTTAATTTGTTTAGATGACAAAGAGAAATTTAGTAGTGTGTAATACAGACATGAGCGCTACTAATTCTTCTAGCAGCGTTTCTGATGACCATGAGTCGTTAGGTGCTGACAATGAACAGGGACCTAGGGCATAGGCACCCTTTCTCGATGCAGGCTTGTTAAGTGCAACGTCACCTCACAGACAGGGGGTCCATTCTGAGTAGGAAATATATTGCCTAGTATAAACCTGACCTTTCAATGTAAGTTTGTTTTTCTTACTTGCACTATTAAACAATAAAAAATAGTAAATAATTTGTGAAAAAATAGTTTTAATTAACGAATATAATTTCAGGTTTACAAATGTAGAGGTTGCTCTAATGATAACATTGGCGATGAGATCATCGATGAAAGTATCATTGTTTCAATGCAGACAGGTTTTCAAAAATCTTGAATGGAAACCTATGATTGATGCATGTTTCTGAAAGTTCCAAGTTAGTATATACTGAAACTTTTTTATTGTGTTAATTTAGTTAGTTTTCTTTTAATTTCAATGAACTAGTTTTTTTACAAATTTGACGTGCAAGGAAAAATTTTACTGGGATCCATTCTATTTGTTTTGCATGCGAAGCGGATGATAAGATTCTTTTTTATTATATTCATTTATTTTAATTGTTATTTTATATGAAAATATTTAACTAACAGTAGTTTCTTTTTATAGGCTACCTACTAGACGCAAACCAAGACTCGTGAAGCTTTTTATAGAAACTCACATGAGAGATTATTACCATCGAAAAGGCGTGGATAGTCGAACTCGGAGATGAGAGATGACGGTTTTGCTGTTCTTGCGAAATGCAAGACTAAGTAAATGTCCGCAAGGAATATTTAAAGCTGCGCTACACTATCTACCTATTTATGTTATTTTAACTATTCTAACCATTACCTAGATTTTAAATGTATTTGAAAAATGTGTCCCACAGTATAAACAATGAAGGAACTGTACTTTTTTTTTATCTTTTAATATTATATTAATTTTAAATTAATATCATGATATTTTGTTGATGTTCAATTCTACAAGTACATATTTTTCTTATTATAACATTAAGTAAAAAAAAGTTCAAAAACAAAATTGTTAAACTCAATGAAGTTGATTATCTGAATTATGGATTTTGCGGGGGGTTAATTAAACCGTTAAACTCGAGTTGATCCAATATATTAACATCTTAATATTAAAAATATATATATATATATCATCTTGAAATATATTTTCAACGAGACCATATTTTTTTATTGGTCATCTAGATTGCCTTTCAACTCATCAAATCAGACTCATGTCAAGGCAACTCATATGCATATTAATTTTAAATCCATACTAGGTAAAGAGTTGAATTAAGAAGTTTTAAAGTTGAACCGCTAGGCCGAAACATTTTTTTCCTTTTCAATTTTTTTTCATTCCATCTTCCAAAATTTTTTTCTTACAATTGAATCTTTGTTTGCTTTTTTTTTTTTCAAATTGCTATTCTTTTTATTTGTTTTCTATGAGGTTATCGCGATCTCAAACAAATATCTCAGTATTTAATTAGTGCTTAATTTTATGAGTATCTATTTTTATTATTATATCATGAAGTAAAAAACAAATTCATATATATATATATATATAAACAAAAAAAACAAAGTTGTTAAGCCCAATGGAGTCAATGATCCTGGTCGTAGGTTTAACAGGTTAAGTCACGAACTCCGAATCAATTTAATAAGTTATTGTCTCAATATTAAAATAAAACAGATATCTTCTTTGATTTTTTTTTTTTAAATCAAACTACACTTTTTAACAACCATCTAAGTTGCTTTTGAATCAGTTAAGCCAATTAATTCATGTCAAGACAACTATCAAATGAGTTAATTTTAAACTTGGGTGAGGCAAAGAGTCGGGTTGTGAGGTTTCAAGACTAACTTGTTGGGTCGGGTTTAATAATAATATCAAATAGTTCCTTGTGGCTTAAACATATTTTTCACGTTTAAGAATTTTGATCTAACCTGCGGTGTAGATTGAGTTAATAAACTAGTATTAAAAAAAAAACAATAGAAGAAAACAAAACTATTTTAAACAAAAACTTTGAGTCCTTGTAATTTAGAAAAACAAAAGGTACTTAATTTGTCTTTGTAGTTTTAGAAAACTATATATTTAGTCCCTTTATTTTTAAATTAATCTATGACTTGTCTATTTCATGATTTTTTTCAATTTATTTTGATATTTTATTTTAAGAAGTAAAAAAAGGTATAGGATGAAAAGATTGATAAGGAAAAAAAAAAGCATTTTTTGACCAGAATACTATCAAATATGATCTAATCTTTAAAACTTGCAACTCGTTAAATTCTAGACTTGACTACAATCAAGAAACTTAACTCTCAACCAATTTCATTTTGAGGGATAAAATCATTAAAAATATTAATTTAAAAAACTTGCAAAAGCCTAAAAAAAAATATTAACAAAAAGAATGAGGTTAAGATTTGAGAAAAACAAAAACCTAAGGAAGATGAAATTTGAAAAATAAAACATGTTAAAAATGATAGAAAAAAAATATAAATTAAAAGAATGAAAATAAAATTTGAAAGATTAAAAATTATAGGGGTGAAATTGAAAAATATTTTTAATTTGATAGATTATTAATAGATTAAAAAATGGTAGGGGTGAAATTAAGAAAAAACTATAAAAATAATCAAACCGCAAAAAATAAAAATAAAAAACCCAAAAAAAGGATACAAAATAAGAAAATATTAGCTTAAAAAAGAGAAAACCCAAACGAACCTTCTAAACTTGATTTAATCTCTAAAACCTACAATTTGTGAAATCCCGAACCTCAACTTAATCAAGAAATTTAATTTTTTATAAATTTAATTTTGAAGAATGAAATCATGAATAAAATATTAATAAAAAAACTTACAAATAAAAAAAGCAACAAAAACAATAGAGATAAAATTTGATAGGAAAAAAAATCCAAGGAGGGTGAAATTTATATATATATATATATATAAGCAATTAAAAAAATAATTCCAAACAAAATAAATAACATCTAAAAGAATGAGGACCAAATTTGAAAGATAAAATAATTATAGGGGGTGAAATTAAAAAATATTTTTAATTTGATAGATTATTTATAGATTAAAAAATAATAAGGGATGAAATTGAAAAATATTTGTAATTTAATATATTATTCATAGATTAAAAAAAATAGCAGGGGATGACATTGAAAAACATTTGTAATTTGATAGATTATCTATATATTTAAAAATGATAGGGGATGAAACTAAAAAAAAATTATAATTTGATAGATTAAATATATATATATATATATATATATTAAAAAATGACAGGGGTGAATTGGAGAACACTTGTAATTTCATAGCTTATTCTAAAATAAAAAAATAATAATCAAAACGATGGGGACCAAATGTGAAGGAAAAATAAAGTTTTAAAAAAAATAGGGAAGTTGCTACCTTTTTTCATGCTTTAATTTGTTTAGATGACAAAGAGAAATTTATTAGTGTGTAATACAGACATGAGCGTTACTAATTCTTAATGAGCGTTTTTGATGACCATGAGTCGTTAGGTGCTGACAATGAACAGGGACCTAGGGCGTAGGCACCCTTTCTCGATGCAGGCTTGTTAAGTGCAATGTCGCCTCACAGACAGGGGGTCCATTCTGAGTAGGAAGTATATTGCCTAGTATAAACCTGACCTTTCAATGCAAATTTGTTTTTTTTACTTGCACGATTAAACAATAAAAAATAGTAAATAATTTGTGAAAAAATAGTTTTAATTAAGGAATAGAATTTCAGGTTTACAAATGTAGAGGTTGCTCTAATGATAACATTGGCGATGAGATCATCGATGAAAGTATCATTGTTTCAATGCAGACAGGTTTTCAAAAATCTTGAATAGAAACCTATGATTGATGCATGTTTCTGAAAGTTCCAAGTTAGTATATACTGAAACATTTTTATTATGTTAATTTAGTTAGTTTTTTTTTTTAATTTCAATGAACTAGTTTTTTTTACAAATTTGACGTGCAAGGAAAAATTTTACTGGGATCCATTCTATTTGTTTTGCATGCGAAGCGGATGGTAAGATTCTTTTTTATTATATTCATTTATTTTAATTGTTATTTTATATGAAAATATTTAACTAACAGTAGTTTCTTTTTATAGGCTACCCACTCTTAGACACAAACCAAGACTCGTGAAGCTTTTTATAGAAACTCACATGAGAGATTATTACCATCGAAAAGGCGTGGATAGTCGAACTCGGAAGTTCGTGGTAAATTGGATTTCGATAATTTTTTTATTATTTTTTAAAATTAGCTTACTGGCTTTTTTTTAGGAAATACAAACCACTCGATTGTAGGAGAGATACGAGGATAATCCTTCAACCCATCTAAAACTCGATCTGGAATTGTGATTGGAGGAAGGATCATCTGATGGACCTGATAAATCAAATTTATGGTATTTCAAACACTAGGACTAAGGATTTGCAAACAGGTCATAATGTATCAATTATTGAATGCTTGCTACAGGTTTTGAGCACTCAATCTCCAAAGTTCTAGACGATTCTACAACAAGTTCAAGCTCAAACGACCCGACTAGTTGCTGAAACAAAACAAATTAGTGCTAAGACTATCGAATTTAGGTGATTGCACATGCAACTGTTGTCAAACATCGGTGGTACATGTGGTTCACCTCATTGCCCTCCTGGTCCCGTCGAATACCCTCCTCCTCTTTTAGCCCTTCTCCTCTAGATAACTTGTGTTCAAATTGATAAATTTTATTTGAATTTTTCTAATTTATTTATTTGAATTTTTAAAATTAATAAAAGCGGATTAAGTTCATCGGAAAGTTCTGGAGAGTTAAAAAAATTACATGAAATGCCATATATCATTGCAGATAGAATCCAGACAAAATAAATACCTCAAAGTGTTACAAAAAATTGAAATAAAATTACAGGAAATGTCACTGACAATATATACATCACCGATAAGTTAATTCCAATAAAATATAAATCATTGATGAAACTATAAATTAGTGATAAAATTACCAACATAATATAAATAATCAATAATAATTTTTTTTTGACAAAAAATAACATTTATAATTCTATCGGTAAAATTATTTTGTGCATTTAAGTTGCTATACATGTTATTTATTTGTGCTCGGAATCTGAGTAGCTGCTTGGAAATAGTGTATCTCTTTTATTTATTATGTGGGCTCCACTCTCCTTCTTTCATGGAAGCTATCATGATATCTAAAGGCTGCTGGAAAGAACTTGGCAGGTTAGTTCGAGCATTCATGAGCATAGTTATTACCCGAACATTCAAATTAAAATTTTAAAAAAGTAAAATAACACTGTTTCTAATAAAAATCTAAAAAAATTCTTTAAAATTAATGAAATTAAATTTTATTTCCAATGGTTTCATAACCAATCATGGACTTGGAGTCACGATTAATGAAGGACAATCCAATGGCGCAAAGCCTGCTAATCATTTCCAATGGCATCATAACCTGCGGGTACCAGTGGTGGATGCTGCAATGGTTCCAAGTGATTTGATGAAGACCGCCGTGGATTATTTATGTTACGGCATCTAGCCGGTGGTGGCGGCCATGGTTTGCTAAGTTTCCTTCTCCGTCTATCAGCTGAAGAATTGCTAGCATTCAACCTCCTATTTCTCAACTTCAGAATTGTTTCGCAGTGGGCTGGTTTGCAATGAATTCGATCTTTTTTATGGCCTGCTCTTCATGTATCCCAGTGTAGATCACCAAAGAACAATGGCTGAATGCTTTGCGTGATTGTGTTTTTGCTCAGCAGAGCAGTTTGTTGCATCAGCCATTGTTCTTTGGTGATCTACACTTGGATGCATGGTTTGGTTCTGCATGTTAACAGTTCTAGTATTGACGTATCGGGGCTGTTCTTGATTTTAGAAATGAGAAGAAAAAATTTTAAAAACTCATTAAATTGAAAAAATTAAAAAAAAATCAATTAAACTAATTAGAATATTTTAAAAAATATTCGGTTCAATTTGATTTTAATTTCATAAGCTTGAAATCAAAAAACCAAATCGAATCAAAAAAATAAAAAACTTGAGCTGAAAAAAACTGAAACAAAGCCAATTTGAAAGTCCATAAAAAAAAACCTCAAAAAACAATATAGTTTTTGTTTTTACTATAAAATAATCAAACCACATCAAAATCGAACCGAACCAAAACTAATCGGTTAAATTTTAGTTGTTAATATAAAATAACTTAACTGAAACCGATTAGTTTGAATCAGTTTTAGTTCGGGTTTTTTTTTTTTTTTTAGGTAAAAACCAAACTGAACGGAAAATAATCACCTCACGATCCTTCCCTCTTGCCTCCATCTCATAGTGCACTGAGCTTCGTTATTGGCCGACATGGAGCGTCCCAGTAGACTTTGATTTCTTGAAGTTTTGCCCCCTAGAGGTGCTGTTAAGGTTAATGCCGATGTTTTTTTTTCTTGCTGCTAGAGGAATGGTATCAGCTGGTGGCCTGATTCGAGATGATGCGGCCGTGTGGACGGAATTTGCTTACAATATTGGCTGCTGTTCGTCCTCGTGACTCCACTTTGTGGTATCTGCGTAGGTGAGTTTAGCTTGTTCCTTGAAAGCCTTTCCTCGCGTTCTGTATCATCTCCTGTTCTATATCATGAGCCTAATGATCACAAGAAGTTTAAATTCCAGGACCATCAATGGAGTGCAAATCCTGAACCCTGTCAGATACCCAAGAACTGGTGGTGGTCTTGGTTTGGCTTGCTTGGTTTCTTTCACCATCAATTTTCTTAAGAATTGCTAGCATTTAACCCAGAAACTCATGATGCTTAAGCTGTATCTATCAGCATAAGAAAGAGATAAACATACAAGATTAAAGAAAATGTCTCATCCGAATCTTTGAAAAATGACAAACACGTATCTCTTTCTCAAAGAATTATTTTTTTTTAATTCCCTCCCCAATGTTTCTATCCTGTATTGTTAGTTATAACTTAAACATAGTAGGATTTCTCACATTCAACCTCCTAATTCTCAACTTGATAATCATAGAAGTATTAGGAGGGATTTCCATTATTAAAAATCAATACTCATCAGCATCATCCTCGTATAACCCAAAAACATTAACAAAAGGGGAAGCTCACAATGTGAAGGAATAGCAAAGCATTCAAATTAAAAGCAAAAGCAAAGGCAATCATGTATGATTGATAAGTAAATCATAGCCCTTTATCTTTATGAGCAGCTGCCTTTTTGTTGGCATAGCTCCTGCCATGGAAATCAAGAAAAAGAGCCAAGAGTGAAGCATTGAAAACAGCATTGAAGCACCAACCCCAGATTCCAGAGCAACCTGTTCCTGTAAAATGGTAGTACAACATCAAGCCCGATATGGCAAAGCTAAAAACAAACTGCACAATCTGGCAATCAGTGACGAGTCTTTTCCACTTTGGCCTCACGCCCATTGCACTCCACAGGTAGTAGTAGTACATTACCACATGTACCAAAGAATTGGTGATTAAGGCCACTGGAAACAATGACTGTGAAGTCATCAGCCACAAGTAGCACATGACCACCACCGTTGCGTGGTGGTAGACGTGGAGGAATGTGAGGCGTTGGATCGAATTGCTCAAGATGATCAGAAGGGTGTCGACAAATTCAAGAATCTTGGAGAGGTAGAATATGTAGGCCCAGAAGAAGAGAGGCCCGGATTGAGGGGTGTGGGGAGGGAAGCAAATGATGTGGTGGAAGTGTGGGCGGGCGGTGGGGGAGATGATGGAGAGGGTGCAGCCGAGGGCCATGATGAAGGAGAGAAGGAAGAGGACGAAGCTGTGGAGGGCTGTGATTGGTTTGAGGATGTGAGGTCTTCGGAGGGAAGAAGGGAGAGGGATTCGGGAGAGAAGGAATGTGAGGAAGAGGTAGGCGGCAACTGTGAGGGCGAGGAACTGGTAGGAGGAGCCAAAGGTTTGGCCTGGGGTCCAGGAAAAGTGCAGGATTTTTGGGTGGTTCACTAGCCAGTACTGAAGGGTAGAGAGTATTGAGTTCATCTTGAGGACGCTCACGCGCCGCTTGCAGTGGTGTGGGTGGGCGACGGAGATGGGAATGGGAAGAGTCTAGGTTTGTGGAAGTGGAAGGTGCGTGGTGGTTTCGGACGAAGGCTTATCTTTTAGATGTTGACAGGCAGGCTAGCCTCCTGTTTTGATGGAGATATTATTATTATTAATAAATTAACCACCTGTATTTAAAAACAAATGCCATACATATTTTAAAAAAAAAATTATAGGTTAAAAATCTAATTTAATTTAAAATTTGAATGAAATAGTGTTTGATTTAATTAAGTTAAAAATCTAATATAAATTCAAAATAATATTAGTTTTAATTCATTTAACCATTAGAATACATTTGTTGGAAAATTCAACACATGCCTAAAAGTTTCCCATTATATTAAAACCCTGATTGAAAACAACAACACGATGCAAATAATATTTTTAAAAATTTTAAATTTAATTTTATTATTAAAATTTAATTTTTTATATATTTTTTAAATAATTTTGATACGTTAATCTTAAAAATAATTTTTAAAAAATAGAAAAAATATTATTTTAATACATTTCAGTATGAAAAACAACAACCTATTTAAAAATATGATTATAATTACTTTTTAAATTATTTTTTATGCCAACATTTATTAAAATAATTTTTAAAAAACAAATTATTTTTGAGATCAGCGCCTCAAAATGATCTAAAATATATTAAAAAATTAATTTTTAACAAAAAAAAATATTTTAAAAAAAAAAACACTAGTTCGCTTATATTTCCAAAAGTTTTAAAACTATATTTCCCAAATAGCTCTAAAACTGTGAATGAAAGAACAGCAATGATCAAACTGAAACTATATTTTAGTGATTGCATTTGAAGACTGCTAAAAGAAAATGCTCAAAATCAAACTTCCAATTTATTGAAATCACCAGTGCAGACCTACACAGCTTGGAATCCTGTGTTACAAGTGTAAGCTGCGCCATCAAAAACAAAAACAATGAGTACAGGAATCTATAACACATCCTTTCCCCCTAAAAATGAATCCTCGCAAAGGTTCTTACGCTGGTGTTATTTGGAAACACCTCTCTGTCTCTCTGCAGTAGCATTTGGGAATCATGGTGAAGCTTCTATTGGCTTCTTTTTTCCGGCTAAAACCATGCCCGGGTTTCTATTGCCTGAAGGGAGCAAAATTGGAAGGCAACAGTAATTCAATCAATCTACGTTAGGGTTCACTTGCAGACACCTTCTTCCGAACAACCCTCTTTCTACGGACCTTCGGTGATGGTGATTCCCGGTTAATGGAATCAGCATTGCCTTGTTTTATGCCGAGGAGCCCGAGCCCGGAAACTAGAGCTTTCTTGGAGATAAACCATTTGGAAGATGACTCGGTAGCATCCCCTGAAGACGACCTGTTGTAAGCCTTCAAAAGGTCATCTGACTGGACCAAAGGATCTGGCTCTAACCCTAGCCAAGCTAGCCTTGATGTCTCTCCTACTCGGACATTTAAAATCCTGCAGCGGATGCAAAAGAAAAGAAAATATCAGCAACTGATTTCACATGTTTTCTTGAAGGTTGGTTAGATTGGAACCGAGTGAGTTAGTGTGGTGTGGTCAGATCAAAATCACAGCAAATCTCCGACTGACAGAAAAACATAATGCATATAGTTGGAGATCAAGAAATATGTTGTAATTAAAACTTGGTTCCAGACAAAAAGAAGCACGCAGCCAAGGGAATCCTGGTGATTGTGAAAATGATCTTAACAAAAGATAGGAGAAACATCAATACTTAGAGCCTAAGGGTCAGCACTTCAAATTTTTAAATTCTATCCTTTTCTTTCTTTCTTACTTTCTTTCCCCATTTAGTCGGCTGTGAGAGGTTTCTGCATAACATTGATTCCCTTTATGTTAGCATTAAGATGACCAAGATACCTGAGACAAATATGTATATTAATTTGCCAATATTTGAACCCTAAATTAAGAAATGAGTCAAAGATCGTCAGAAAACGAAGCACCTGTGCTATCAATACTATTTCAAAAGCATAGAAAATATATAGCAATAAATCTCAAGAATCATGTAGAAAGGTATGAAAAAATCATGTCTTTTTTAAGCAGGAAGAAGCAAACCTCAAAGCTGTGCTGAAAACCAATGCCACTCCAATGACATCAAAATGATTTACCACTGCTCTATCAATTCCACATAATAGCTGGTATCTCAGGTTTGCATAAAGTCCAAGGAAAACACCATAACCAAGAGCATAGGTAGTCACGGGTGGGATTGTCACAGATAACCTGCCAAACAAGAAAAAAGAAAGCCCGGAGTTGTTGTAATTAAACTGATTTACAGATAAGAGTCAGTTTAGCCGCTAAGAGTCAGTTCTTTTTCTATTCTTTATATTAAAAAGGAAAGGTTAAAGTTTTGAGGCATTGTTTACCTATCCTTTTTACGGGCTAAAAGATTTGTCAAGGAACCTTGCATTGCCCCAGCAGTTAATCCAACCATACATAACTCTGCAGCCTTATAGAAGAACGAGTGGATTCTCTTCTGCAGGTCAAATTCTCTAAGAGGGTAACTCTTTTCAAAGATATTGTTTGGAAGCTTCTGCAATGTATTTTGCAAATCAAACTGGAATGTGTTTCCATAAGAGCGACAAGGAGCAAGCGACCAAACAACAAGGGCATTGCATGCTGTTACTGTTAGCACATTTATAAGAGCCAGATCCCATTCTTGTTTTATCCTGTAATCAGAATATAGAAAATATTTATCAATTCAATACCAGATGACAAAATTAGCTGATCTTTGAATTCCAATATTAGAGTAAGAAACAAATACCTATCCTTGCGATTTTTCAACTCCCACCAAACAGAGCAACCAATTGTAGCAGCCTGCTCCAAAAGAAGCCTATATAAAAAGGCAGGGTCTGCAATCATCCTGTAAAACAGAAAATCAAATCTTTAAAAATCAGAAAACATGATGGCTATCTTCCCAACCACATGTTCAAAGGGTAATCTGATATACATATGGAAGGTAATATATTGAGAGAGTCATGCTACATTCACACACACAGAGTATCAAATGGTGCGACAAATAAGAAAAGCAGAAAAAAGAATGATGCAAAATTTATTTTGGCATCAACAGTTAAGATAGAATGTTAATCCACCCATGCTTGACACTCCTATACTATGGCAAGACTGCACCAGCTTTGCAGAGCTTTAAGTTTTCAAGAAATGTTCTCTATCCAATAGACTACAAAGTTGCAGCCTCATGAAGGGATGTATAGTATGACATCATTTACAAGAAAAAGTCTAAGCTTTGCAATAAATCAACACATGGCTCTGTACCAAACTTCTAATTTATTGGGTAAAGGAATAATATATCTTAAGATGGAACAGAAACGAGTGCCTAGCAAATTGAACAGCAGAATCTGCAAACTTAGATGATGAAAAAACTATCAACAGTATGAAGCAGCCTGATTGGGTGAGATAAATATAGAGGAACGCAAAATTTATTGTTTACAACAAATTTTTAATATCAGATGTGCAGAATTTGCAGCCAGCCAAGTGACTGAAAAGTGTAGTACTACTGCCCCCATCTCCCCATTGATCAAATGAAAAGGAAGAACTTGAAGCACCAAAAAGATTTATAAACTAAGTTGTACTGTTAGCGATGGTGAAAACAAGGTCAGGTGAGCACCATATCCAAGTTACCTGCCAATAAATGCCCTAGAAATTGCTTGCGGAAGTGCTCTGGATATAAACCTAGTAGTTGTTGGTCTGGCATTTATTGTTAGGAATTTTACCATTTGTGCTGAGCTGACCAAACCCTGGAAGCAATACTACAGTAAGTACTTAACCACAGAGCAAGTCAAAAGAAAATAATAAGACAGGGTACTACACCATTTCATATGCTTGTCGGAACCCAGCAGGCAAATCCATCATTGTTTTGTGCCACTCATTCAACACTGCATCAACAAATTTTCGATCGTAAAGCTGCCAATAGAAAAAAATGGAAATTAAGGTCACGTCAAAGCATTTGCACAGAAAATATTTGCATCATCATGAAAGATGTGTTAATAAGTAGTCTCTTTGACAGCATTCCAACCTCTTCAAGAAATATCCTTCTCCTAAATAATCCTCCCTCATCACCCTCATCACCATCGTCGAAGTCATCAAAGTAATCATCATCATCACCATCATCATCACCTCCATCACCACCACCATGACTGATATGCTTTCCAATGTCTCCACCGCCTCCCCCAAGAGCAACCTGAAATTTTCAAAAAATTTAAGGACCTTGTCATAGACCCTTCAAACCTTGGCTGCTGAATATTCTTAGAAGGCAAATCCAAACCCAATTTGACCGGCACATGGATAATTAATGAGAGGTGAGTGATGCAATTCAGGGAAGAAAGTAAGCTTAATTTTTTTTCTACATGTTGTAGGACAAAGATTGCAAATCCAAAATGATAAGTCATTAAATAAAAAGCATGTACAAGTACAAGTTTTGCCATTGTGCTCTTGGCATAACGAATAAAGCATGCTCAATCTGAATTTATCAGCATGTGCTATTAGTTTAAAAGGAAAATCAACAAAATTTCTTATAAATTTAGAAACCATTACAGGCACTTCACTGCTAAAAGCAAAACAGTCACGCAGGTACGGAAAGCAAGTGGAAATAAATTTACTGAGGGCCGCATGATGGTTCTGTTGTACTACCCTTAGTTCAGTGACGGGTTTCACGGTCAATCATTTCATTCTACAGAGGGGATGGGGTGTGGGCATGTAAGGTTTGTCAAGTTCACCAAGTGAAGGGGATTATGCGTGATTGTGCCACGGACCATATTAACAGCACATGTTCTGACGTTAACTTTATAAAATAAGGATCTAATGCTGGTCTGAGGCTGATCATGCATCATCTCAGTAATTGAGAATAACATGTCTTTTAGTCATTAAATCTTTTAAATTTCATAATTTCAGCAATCAGAGATTCAACGTAACAATTGTAATTAGCATTACCAGAAACTCAAACATATCTCTCTTAACTGGTTGATCTAGTTTCGTATTTTCGTATTTCTAAAACAACAGTCAGACAACCTTTGACCCTTGTTGCCTCGTAAGAAAATACTCTGAATACCAAGCCCATCCCTTTGTTCATTGGTAACTCAAATAATCTTGAAACCACAAAATACAGCCCAGTCAACAGCTAGAGGCACTACTAGCGGGCCAATGCTTCTTCTTTTCTTTTCTTTTTTCATCTCATTTACCTTCATGCATTGTCTAAACTCCAAAGAACTCTCCTTTGATATACCACTGAAAATGTACCGTCTGTATGGTGAGATTCAGTGATATATAGAATCACGTCCAGTGAAACTTCAAAGGAAGAAGCACAGAGGATCTTAAAGATCCATCACATTTCTAAAGATTCAAAACAGTCCTCTGTATTTTAATATTTTCTATAATGTACTGTCATTCACTAACACTTCCTCTCTACAAAACAATAGCCTTAGCCTTTGAATATAGCTATAACTTCCAACAAGATTTCAAATTTCTAGTATAAGATTTTCCCCCTTATTTTTCCCCTACTCTCCCATCCTCCCTCGCTCGAGTTACATCATATATAGCACTAAATCAATAATCCATGGCATCCTTGCTAACAGCTATTCTTGCCCCTATATTTCAAAAGGTCCAAGGTGCTTAAGAAGAGCTAGTTTCCGCTAGGGAAAGAACAATATACCTCAGGAGTGGACTGGGATTGTTTCTGGGACATATCAAGTTTGCCTTTCTCCAAAGTAACAGCACCTAAGGAACCGAATTTTCCCTTCATAACCGGACCAAAGTCTCCCACGACGGGGGCAGGCGGGGCTGAAAAGCATCTCTCCAACGCAGCCACGGAATCTCCGCCACCATCAATCATCGGACAAGAAGAAGAACACTTTAAGTCAAGATTACGATTACTACGAACCCTCCTCCGCAGGTGACATAACTGAGGAATCGGAAAGGTGGGTTCTAACGACAAGGTTGTTTTGGTGGAGGGAGTAGGGATTTGTGCTGTTTGTAACACAAAGTGAGGCATTGCTCTTCTTACTTTTTTTTATTCCTTGTTTGGATAATAGACAGTTCTTGTTCTTTTAGGGTTTGGTTTGGTTTGGTTTGGTTTGGTTAGTTTAGGAGGAGGAGGAGGTGGTGGTGGTGGTGGTGGACGGGTTGTGTTTCATTTCTCGACGGAGACGAAGGAAAGAAAGAGAGGAGAAAGGATGGGTGGGATTTTTTATGGGTGGGTGGAAGGATTGGATTAGCCAGCCAGTCGACTATCAGACCCCTTCAAAAACATTTAGGGACCCAAATGAATGGAATGATAGTTTGGAGACTCAATCGACAGGAGGTTCATAGTTGAAGGACTTCTTTTGAGGTTTGTCATTTTATTGTTATCATTGCACAAGAAGGGATAAGCCTGGTGAATTTATTATTGTATTCCATGACATCTTTAAAAAAATATTGTTTTATTTAAAAATATATTAAAATATTTTTTTAGATTTTATTTATTTTTTATATCAATAAATTAAAATCATTAAAAAATACTAGAAAATAATTTTTCAAGATAAATATATTTTTAAAACATATCTAAGTACCAACAAAAACTCACTCTCAAATCTATTGATAAGTTGGTTAAAATTATTTTTTGAAGATTAAATGTGAGTTTCTCATTATAAGATGGGATAAGCTAATGCTTGTTATTTATTTGCAAACATTTGGATATAACTTAAAAATAGATTTAATTTAAGAATTAATTATTAACTCGGAAAAATTATTATTTATTAAAACCTCATTTGTATTTTTTACTTGATATTAATCTAATTAGATTTGACCAAATGAATAAAATTATACATCAATCATCAGCTACACCATTTATTCACTTTGTGTGTTTGATTTATTGAAGTTAAATCCTATTTGTTTTTGTGTTTTAAAAGTATTTTAAAAAAAATTTTGCTTCAAATTAATATTTTTTTTGGTGTTTTCAAATTATTTTGATGCACTAATATCAAAATTAATTTTAAAAAAATAAAAAAATATCATCTTGATGTATTTTAAGTGAAAAGTACTTTCAAAAATAATCACAGCACATAAAATTAAAAAATAAAAAAAAAACAAATATAGCAAAATGCTTGAAAAGATCACTCTCTACCATACACTGTTTATATAGGCGTCATGTTTGCAGATATCTCTCAAACCAAGTTTTGGACACAAGATTTGCCGCCATTGATTTAGAACCCAAACAATACTTAGTACATAAATCTTTATCATAAACAAAATATTCCTTTTGTGATTTGTTGGAGCTTTATACTAGAGGAAGCAGTATGCTTGCTTTTAGGGTTTTTCTAGGGTATATTATTCGTGAAAAGCTCTCGTTTGAAAGGAATTCATAGCCACAAAGATTATAGAATTTCATTAAGGGGCTCGAGAGATGTATAAAATTGAAGTTTTGTGTTTAAGAACTTGAGAATAAAGTTGAAGTTTTATATGTCAAGAAGACATGATTTTATTCAATTTTAAATGTTTTTTAAAGTGTTTCATAAGATATGTTAGAGAAATAAATTGGAAATATTAGGGATGAGTAAAAAAATCGAAAAACTGATTAAATCAAGAAAATCAAAAAATAATAATCAAAAAAACCAAATAGTGAAAAAAACCGATTAAACCAATTAAAATTTTAAAAAAACCATCTGGTTCAGTTTTATAAGCCCAAAACCTCAAACCAGAAAAAAACCGAATTGAATCGGTTTGAACCGATTTTTGTTTTAAAAAATCAAACCGAACTGAAATCGGTCAGTTTGAACCAGTTTTAATTGGGTTTCGGTTTTTTTTTAAAATACAATTTGGTTGCTTTTTTTATAAAAATCGAACCGAACTAAAAATAAATATCCCTGAAAAATATTGAGTGGCTAAAAATGATATAAATACACAAATATATAAAGCTACCTACTTGCTTTCAACAAGATTATCATATTTTTCCATTAGGAGAAAAAAAACACTAAAAAATGCTAAGTTATATGCTAACATATATAAAATCTAAAGTATCATAGTTGATTAATCTTTTCCCTTTTTTCTTTCTTATCAACTAGTGAAATTAATTATTAAGGTTTTCATAGTTGTCGAGGCAAATTTTTTAAAAAAATTACCTGTTATTGCTCTCTTTTGTCGAAGCAATTTTGTTTTCAGGGTTTTCATAATTTACACTGATGAAATCAATAAAAAATTTCCACCAAATTTCAAGAAATCTTACTCAATCTTTTATGAAGGAGGTGAAATAATGGATTCGATATGAGAATGAAAGAGAGAGTGATAAATCCAGTTCATAAGATAAAAATAAGTTATTTTATTTTATGAGTTATTAGTTATAATTTGTATGAGGATTTGATGAACAACTCATCCAATTAAAAAAAATTTATTTACCTAGAAATAAAGTGTAATTTTTTAAATTATAAAAATGAAGTATATATTAAATATATTTTTAAAAAAATAAATAAATAAAAATAGAGTTACACACGAGCTTGGTTTGCTATGCTTGCACGATCCAAGTGTTGGGCTTGGCTTTTTGCTGATATATATATATATATATATATATTTTTTACACTTCAAGATTTTTTATTGGATTTATTTACTCATTAACTTTGACATGATTCTTAAATATTATTACAAATTTTTATTTTTATTTTAATATTTTTTTCAATTACTATGTTTTTTATCTAAAAATAAAAGTACTAATAATAAATTATTTATAAAAATTTAATTGAAATTATTTGTCTAAATGTTTAAATAGATTTGAAACATGATTTTATCATATTCATTATTTTTTTTAATTTGTTTTTAGTTAAAAACATTGTGTTAGTAAAAATAAATAAAAGATATGTTAATAAAAATAATAATTTTTATAATTTTTTAAAACAAATAATTTTTTAGTTTAATAAAAATACAAAATATTTTTTTTTACATTTGTAAGTATTTTTTATATTAAAAAAAAATTGATCCCGCAATGTGGAGCACACATGCAAACTAGAGATTGTTTGTTTAGAGTAAGATATTTTTTTACTAAACATCCTCCTTTAGGTGTATTTTCATCTGGTATCTTTTATCCTAAAAGGCAAACCAAACACTGCCTAAGTAACGTGATCCAGTTGGATCAACCCAAGACTAGTCCACTGGCCAGAGAACAGAATATGTGGTTTTCTCCAAGAGCAAGAAGCAGCGAAGGAGGCAATCGGGAAAGAGATAGGGAATGATGGGGTCATCACTATCAGCTTCTCCGCCGCCGTTGTGGCGGGTCCCGATACAACCCTTGAATCTCATTACAACCGTGGCTTCTCTCCGCTTTGGCTTCCTTGTGCACTCCTCTTTCAAGGTACCCCCACCATGCCCCCTTCCTTCTCTCTCTTTTATGCATTCTTGCATCTGTTGTTTGTGGTTTAGACTTTGATCGGTGTCTAGTGAAATGTTATTCTTCCTGGCAAATTCTTGTACACCTTGTACTTAGTGAATTTGGGGTTAACTTTTTGGAGCACTTCTTGTTCTGTGAATGATTGGAGAGCTGTTTTATGTTGATATAGACAGATTCTTCTTGGTAGAAAAAGATATGATCCATGCTCGTCCTACACTACTACACATATAACATTTATCACCATGTCTTTCTGGGTGATTGTTGCCTTGCCTGAGAGATTGTAACTTTTGCTTTTGATTTTGGTCAATTGAATATGGTTCAAGACTATGTCTTCCATTTTGTTTTTCTTTTATTTGGTCGAAGCTATACAAGTGCTGTGAAATCACAGGTTTCCTAAGCTGCAACAAAAATATTACTGTTGAACATTTTTGGGTACTCGCTTGTTTGTGAACTGGTATGCAAAACATAGCGGTCTTGTCGTTTCCAAAAGTTATTAATGCCATTTGATTTCTCGTTTTGAACAGAATATCTCTCATCTCTATCATGTTCCTAGATTGAAGGATGTGTGGCATGAAAAAGCCTCCCAGTTGCAGGGAATTGACGTTCTTCAATTTTCAAATGATGTCTTTGCATCCACATGTTCATCTTGTTTGTGTTTCTTCAATGGAGGAGGGACTAGAAAGGGCATTAGAAATGAGGGATCACCAAACTTGGAGACATCCGGGAGAAGTTCATTTAATGGAAGACAATGGACTAATATTCTTCTCGCTATCAATATCTTGCAAGTATTATAACAATAAGGACAAATAACATATTTTAATTTCTTTATTGATCAAGCAACAGCTATTTAGCATTTATTTTTGTGCTCCTTTTCCTCTAATTTTATTAGTTATGTCATGTGTGCAGAGTTTATTTGGCACAGATTGCTACCCGAGGAAAGCTGTTGTTCTGGGGTGCTAAGGTTAGACAATTAGGAGTGCTAATTTGGCATTGAAACTTCTTCTACACGGGCTCTTTACCTGTGAGATAATTTATAATTCACACAGGTTAACAGTCTAATTGACAAGGGACAGTTCTGGAGGCTGGCCACTTCTTCCGTTCTGCATGCAAATATTGGGCACCTCATGGTCAATTCTACATCTTACGCCTTTGCATCTCATGTGCTGTTGCTGATTTTTCTTTATCTATCTGAAAAGAAATCTGTACTTTCCAGGTTAATTGCTATTCTTTGAATTCAGTTGGTCCTACCATTGAGAATCTTAGTGGCCCAAGGAGGTTTATTGCAGTTTACCTCACCTCTGCAATTGCAAGTAACAGCTCATAAACTCACTGCAATATAAATGAAAACGCTTCCTCCCTAGTTTCCATGTTCAATTCTTTCATGAAAATCAGGTTCAGCAATGAGTTACTGGTTCTGCAGAGCACCTGCAGTCGGTGCCTCAGGAGCCATCTTTGGATTAGTAAGTCATCCTGAACTCTGTCCTATAAAAAGCTACTGAATTTTTTACATGATCTACTTGAAGGAGAAGAAAGTATGATTGCACATGAGATTTTCGTTTCTTTTTCTCGGTGCCTGCATTTCTATCTTGAAAATTTATGCCTGCAATATGATATTATTATATTTCTCACTGTTAAGACTGGTCTTTACTCTGAAGTGGGAGCATTAACTGATGGTTCTAGGCTTGTAGAATATCATGGAAGTTTGCAGCTACAGACAATTTTAAATCAAATCCAAAACCATCTTCATATGAACTTTGACCTGTTTTATCCATCCTTCCTCCCAATGAAGGAAGAAAAAGGAAAAGCATATAAAAAAGAAAAGAAACAGGAAAAAAAGAAGCCCTGACAGACCTTTCCTTCTTAGATAAAAGAAATTACTGTCCTGTAGCTCTCAAATCTTTAGATCCTTGAATCTATCATGTCGCCATTTACAGTCCCTTCAAGCTATTTATGTCCCTCACAACTTGCTATTCTGTATCTGTATGTTCGATTTAGGTTGGATCTCTTGCGGTGTTTGTCATAAGACATAGAAGAATGATTGGAGGTGGCAAAGAAGATCTACAGAACATAGCTAAAGTGATATTCCTCAATATGGTATGTGATCCAAGGTTCCTGAGAAACCAGAGTTGCATAGCAATATAGTTCAAAACACGTTCTATACATCTCAAAATACTGAATAAAGTTCTCTGGTTTCATAGAAACTTTTATGTTTAAGTGAATTCAGATGTACGACCTGTTCTTGGTCCATCTATCATTTCAGTGCTGAGTCATTTTAATTCAAAACCGTGGTAACTATTATCCTTTATGCAGATGATCGGTTTATTAACAAAAGGCATCGATAACTGGGGACATGTGAGTATAGCATTATTTCTGATGTTTTATTTCTTATTATTTTCCACCAACTATTTTCCATTTGATGTCGAAAATTTCAGCTGGGAGGCTTTCTTGGTGGAGTTGCCACATCTTGGTTTGTTGGACCTGCATGGCAGTACGGCCCCCAGTCGCATGATGGTCGAAGAGTTTTCATAGACAAGGCACCAATCAGGTATCTGACCAACAGAAAGACAGAACCGAAGAACTTTGGTTAAATTGTTGATTTTGCTGTGGAGCTCCGGTGGACTGCAAATAAGAAAGGCCTTGTTCAATTGAATTGAATGCAAATTGGCTATGCTTTGCATTATGCTTTTTGTGCAGTGGCTTTAATTTTCTCTGGTGATAGAACTAGTTTTCTGGTGGGATACCATTAAAATCTTTAAAATAGATGAAAAACCAAATACGAAGAGCTGAAAGGGAAACTGGATTTCTAATTTTATTCAGAATATATATGTTCTTGCTTAGCAAAATTGCCAGAATCTCATGATTACAGTGCCTTGTTTTGTATTTACAATACTCCCAACGTAATAATTAGTAATGTTGCAATTTAATTGATTATGCTCTGTAATTGTCAAAGATCACATTCCAAGTCTCATCTTTTTTAAATATACTAAAATAAAATAAAAATCATAAAACCATTGAGAGTTTGTTTTTTATATAGTAGTTTTATGATATTGTAAATGATGTTTTTATTATAATGCTACTGGGATTTATTAGTTTAATGTTTTTTCATGGTATTTTGTATGAAAATAGATGCGATTCATGATTTATTTAACGAAAAAATGGGTAGAATATAATGAAAGTGATGTCAATAAAACCAATATTCATGTCACAACTCTTAATATAATATGAGTATGAATTTCATGGTAAAGTGATGAATGTCATTAATCACGTAAAATATTCGTGCGATTATTAATAAATCACAGGATGTGCTAGATAACTTGGTATGAAAGATTTGGAGCAAAACTTAAAAGACAAAGAAAGACATTGTCCAAGCCCTTAACATACCAAATTCTTCTCCTTTTTCGAGTACACTTAATTATAGATATGCAATAAATCCAGTGTCCTGAATAATAATATTGTTATTAAATCGGTTTAATTTGATGGATCGCGAATCATTGACACTGCTCTTGATCGGATTAGATTTTAGGAATGTTTAAAAATATGATAATGATTGTTTTTTAAAGTGATTTTATTTAAAAATAAATGAACATTAGCACATAAAAAGATCTGAAAGCATAAAAAAAAATATTAATTTGAAATAAAAAAAAAATTATTTTTTTTTTAAAATATTTTTAAAAATTCAAAAACAAACAGGATTTTCAATATAAATCGGGTTGGAAGGCCCCATTTGTTTGGTTGGAAAATACTTTTGCAAGAAATTGATTTGTTTTTGCTTCAAATTAATTATTTTTAAGTATTTCTAGATCATTTTGATATGTTGATATCATGAATAATTTTTTACAAAAATAAATTATTATTTCAATGTTTTTTCCAACCAAAAACACCTTGAAAATTATTTATTATTACAATATCAAACGGGTTTAAATTGACATGGCATAACTTGTTCAACTTGATAATACAACCTATATAACCTAATCAAAAGTCGATTTGATTTAAAAAATAATAATTAAACCGAATAATATTGTTTTATATTAATTCAAGATAATGCTTCCGACCCATTACTCGAGACAAGCCAATTTTAACATGTTCGCCTGAACATCAACACGTGAAATCCCAAATGCTTCCTAAAACTTTTGATTGGTAAAGAGGGTATGTCTCCGTGAAAAATTGGCAACGGAGAAATTTACAATTTTTGTTCTATCATTTAGCATTTTATCTGTCTGGATTTCAAAAAATCATTAGCAAGGATCTATGAATAAAACTTAGAAACAGAAAGGATTTGGATCATGCAATGGCGTGTAGCTATAACGGTCAGAAAAATTCAAAATTTTGAAAACAAGAAGGGCAATTGTTTTATTTTAATCCTATTTTTGCATATATATAACTACATGACTGGCAAGCTTTTGCTTGTCAAATTTAAACTTATTTTTCCTATCTAATCCAAAATATGAGATTAAGAGATTTGTTAACCTTTTATTCCGTATAATCTGACCCGAGATCTTAATTATAATAGATTAAGGGCATGTTTGTTTCTACGTTTTAAAAACGTTTTTAAAAAAAATTAATTTTTTTTATTAATTTCAAATTAATATATTTTAAAATCATTTTGATGTGCTGATGTCAAAATGATTTTAAAAAAATCAAAAAACATCATTGTCATTCATTTTGGTACAAAAACCTATTTGAAAAGCAACCACAATCACACTGTCAAACAAACTCTTAGAGACCTACATTTTGAATTTTTTTGTTTAGAATTATTTTTTTATGTTTTTGTATTATTTTGTTATGCTGATGTCTAAAATATTTTTTTAAAAATAAATTATTTTAATATATTTTAACAAAATACACTTTGAAAATAAATTATTTCCACATTTTCAAACACCTCCTAAAAATAAAAATCCCATTAACCTTCTTAGTTACTTTCAAAAATTATATCCAGTATTAGTAGAATCAATCCTAACTTGTCAAGTTGATCCAAGAAATTTAGAATTCAAATTTTAAGCAGGATAAAAATTTTAGTGGAACCAGAAAATATATTGATTTAATAAAATTTAATTATTCTAATTATATTTTTAATTACGCAGTTAATGTGAGTAAACTTGATAGCTGAACACCATGTAAGGAAAAAAAATCAAAATATTAATTTAATAGTAACAAATAATCTGATGATTCATAGATTAATTCAATAATTGAAATATTATAACTAATAGAACCACTAAATAATAGTGAAGAAAAGAAAAGGAAAAAAAAAAAAAAAAAGGGAAGGAGGGAGCAGCACCCCACCATCTACAGGTTTTCAAAATTTGAAAAACCCTCAAATGCGAAAAAGTTTTCATGTACAAGCGCCCTCTTCTCTCTCTCCCTCTCTCTCTCAGTCAGTCTCTCCCTGCTCACACAGATCTCTCTCTGTATCTACCTCTCTCTCAAATTCCCTCACGCAAAGTAAGCAAGCTCCTAAATCTTCTCCTGTTCTTTTTATAATAATTATTTGAAATCTTTAATGAATGTTCAAAGTTTCACCTGGATTCATCTTGAAATGTTAATTCCTATCTGGGTTTTGAAATTCTTGAGCTCCCTTTTGTGTATTTTCATTTTCATTTTATTTTTTTTAATTAAATTCATTTCATTTGAGCATATGCAAATATGGCTAAATGAGAAATTTTTATGTTTAATCTGTGTTGAATTCTAGTGTTTTTCTTTTCTGAAACAGGCGGCTTTGAATGGATTAGCCAAGAATTCAAGTGAAATGAAACGGAGATGTTCTTTATTTATTTAATATCAAACGATGTCTTTGTCCGCTCTAAATTTTAGAATATTGGAATCAGTGAATAATAATACTTTAATTATTAAATTTAATAGCGAATGCGAAGTGGGTGCACGCATCAATGAATATTGTTTCTTTTTGAAATCTCAATGGCTCTGTATTAATTTTGAGTAATATCATCGGTTGCCTAACACATGTTTGATTGAAGTCCTCACAGGATGGAATCTCTCCCGGACGCAGTTGTTCAATACATCTTCTCATTCATGAACAATGCAAGGGATGTTGCTGTCTGTAATTGCGTATCGAAGCGATGGAAGGACTCTTTGCCTTACATCAAGAGCCTCTACTTCCCCAGGAACTCTTTTGACAACCAATCTGGCGTCGACCATCCTGATACCATTGTGTGGAAGATGCTATCATCAGTTGTTAAATTAGAACAGCTTGTTGTATACAGCCCCTTCTCGAGCATAGGCCTTGCCTCATGGATGCTGCTTGTGGGGTCATCGCTCAAACATCTTGAGCTTAGAATGGACAATCTTGCTGAATACCAGAACTGTATTGAGAGCCCGTCGAAACTGGAATGCATTAGCACTGCAAAGAATTTGGAGTCTTTGAAGCTTTGGGGTGTCCTAATGATGAACTCTCCCAAGTGGGATGCCTTTCCAAAACTTCAAAGCCTTGAGATTGTCGGCGCTAAATTGGAAGATCCTGCGTTAACCGCCGCCCTTCAGGCATGCCCGAATTTGAAAAACTTGTTGCTACTCGGGTGTGAAGGGGTTAGGTCAGTTTTGATCGAGTTGCCTAGCTTGGAGCAATGCAAGCTGGACTTTTATGGTGTGGGTAATTATTCACTAACCTTGACTTCACCTAAAATTGAATTCCTCGAGGTTCAAGGCTGTAGTTGGATCAGTGTTCGTGAGACTGCTTGCCTGAGGAGTCTTTCAATTTCTAATAATGCTGGTAATATTTTGATTTTTCAGTTCAGCTACTTGTTAAGAAGTTTGGAAATGCTGTTGCTATCTAATCTTATTTTGCACCTTCAAAACCTCCTGCTTGTAATCTGTTTCAGGGAGAGTTTATATGGTAGATTTTGGAAAACTCGCGGCCCTGGAGTTCCTGTCTATTAGGGGAGTCCAATGGTGTTGGAATGCAATAAGTAAAATGCTTCAGTTGGCAAGTGAGGTGAAGCATATGTACATGAAGGTTGAATTTACCGGGGACTTTGACAACCTCCAACCCTTTCCAGAGATTGACTTCGTTGATTTTTTTAATAGCCATCCCAAGCTTCAAAAATTCGATATCCATGGAGCAATGTTCGCTGCTCTGTGTCAAAAGAACAGCTTGAAAAATGTGAGTTAGAAAAACCACAATGAATGAACAAGTCTATGCTTTTGCGTCAGTACTGCTGTAATGGAGCTTTAAGATTGCACATGTTAATGGAGCTGTGTTTTTTGGCTTTGCAGGTGCAGTCTGGTTTTGTGATTCCTTGTCTGGAGGAGGTGGTGGTAACAGTCAGGTCACCGTTGAATGCCGAGCAGAAGATAAGCACCCTTGAGTCGCTCTTGAAGTACGGAAAGGTTATAAAGTCAATGGCAATAAGGATTCTTCAGATGAGGAGCAGCCATAGCAGTGCAGATGACTTCTTTGATGAGATTTGCAGGTTTCAACGCATGAATCACAAAACTGTTCGAATAGAATAAATACCCCTCGTCGAGTCACTCCCTTATTTACACTGATTAGGTTCACATTGATCCTTCGGTTCACTAGTCAACAGTCTTAACTGCTGACATGTTTGAAACTTTAATCATTCTTCAACTGTTAGTTTCAAACATGCTCCAATTTTTAACTTGAATGTTGACAAATTGTTGTATTTCATAATCTTTTGAATTAATCACGTTAATTTTGCATTTCATGGTTAAATTAGAGCTCTGATGAATGTCTCCCAACTAGAAAACTAGGCATTAGGCATGCTTGCATAGAAAAGCTAGAGTTGTTAGGAGCTACTCAAGATATGATACAAATTTAAAAGCTTTAATAGTGTTTGATATTATGATGAAAAAATTTTAAAATATTTTTTGTTTGAAAATGTATCAAAATAATATTGATTTTATTTTTTAAAATTTATTTTTAATATTATCATATCAAAACAATTTATAAATACAAAATTTTTTAAAAAAATTACTTTTAAAACACGGAGAACAGGGAGAACAGGCTCTGACACCACTATCAAGAAGAACAGCTAGTTTTAACGATGCCTCAATTTCTCCGTCGTTTGAGACATTGAATAGTAACAAATCTCAAAGCCTTCATGACCTCTAGCTTGCTACTCACTGTTTGCTTTTAGCTTTGGACCATAAAACTAGCTGTCCGGAAGTGTTAGTAACCTCAGTCAGATGTAAAAGGCAAATGTCAATAAAGGAACCCGGAAGTGTTAGTCTATATCACTTGAAACTAAAATTAAAACAAACATTCAACTTAAATGTTCAAAAAACAAAATATAAATCAGCGGTGAGACAGTAAAAATTGCTATATTCATGTATAAAAATTTTCTTCTACAACATGCAAGGAAAAGAAAGAGTAGCAAACTTTCTTTCATCAAGATACATAAACTTGATTACCAATACTAAATGAGCTTCTTCTTTTGGAAGTAGTGTTTCAAGTGCCACAGTTGCAGTGCCGAAACAGCAATGCAGACACCCAACGACATGACACTAAATAATGCTACTCTGGAATTTGTTGTTTCGCTCACAGACCTCATCTCTGCTTCCCTGTCAGTATTATCCAATAAAAACAATAATAATAATAATAAAAAGAAACTGTTTAGTTGAATAAAAGAGAAATTGCTAGATAGAAAGAACAGAATACATTGCAAAGTAGAGAAGAATATACCTTGTTTTGAGATAGAGTAAATTCTCATGGATGGCCTCCACCGCTCCTTCAAGTTTCCTTAGCTCAAGTTCAACACCCTATGGGTGGACAAATTAAAATATATTCATGCATACGAATATTAAGAAAATCAGAAACAAAACTACACGGACACGGACGAATTACATGTGTATCTTTGTGGGGGGCTTTTTAATTGCCTAGGTGAAAGCACTATAAGCTTATTCCATAATCAATAATCAATGTCCATTAAATGACAATCTAACATCAGAAGCACTTCCAAGATTATATATAAGATAAGTTCTAGGCCTAGGGTCTGCAACTATGAACTTCGCCAATGTCTTATGTTTTCCGGCTAGTTCAAGGAAAGGTAGAGAGTCATAAAACCACCTTTCTGTTCTCTCTTATTAACACCATGTGCATGATGATCTAAGTTAGAAGAACTCTAGCACAAATCAAACCCAGCACCCGATCTCCACTTTGTCAACACTGCAAAACTTCGGATATATGGTATTGAAACAAGATAAAGAAGTGCGATCCAATTCACAAGTGAATAAAAACTGTGGAAGCTTTTGACTCACAGAGAAACTCATCACTAGACTACCAGTGGTATTATCTTTAACATGCTCTTACCTCTATCTTCTCTTTTCTAGCAACTGAATCCCAATCCTTAGCAGCAATTCCAGTTTTCCAATCAATGTTAACACTCACATCTCCTTGAACATGACCATCCACCCAAAAACATGCCAGGTAATTGCCAGCCTCATGAGTCGTGAATGCAAATTGACCATGAGTCACATTCTCTGTTTGGTGAAGGGTGTTCCCATATGGTGATGTCACCTAAAGAAGAAACAAACAATTGAGGACAATGCTTAAGCAAACTTAACAAGGGAATAATGGATATTTAGCCATACAAGTTCGAACAATTAAGACCTCCACGAAAGAGAAATTATTAGATATACCAAGAGTTAATTAATACTCTCATGCATCACATAAATGCAGCACCTACTGTAAAATTATTCATGTACCTAATTTTTTTTTAAAAAAAAAAATGTTAGCACAAGTGCAAGTTTAAGTTATAAAACAAGAATTATTAAATACTAACTCCCAAGTAATGCTAAATGTTAAGAAAAACACAGCAAGAAAATTCTTAAATTTTTTTATCATACTTTCTTAATATCCAACATCACTCCTCTCTCCCTCACGTAGAGAAAGCACGATCCATATACAGTTAAACCTCTATAAATTAATACCATTGGGGTCATGAAAATTTATTAATTAACAGAGATATTAGTTCATGAATAAATTATTTAAAATTTAAATTTAAGTGGGGACGAACAAAAATATTATTTAATCAAAGTTATTAGCTTATCGAGGATATGCGGTATGATTATTATCAACCTCATCGAGACTAATGCATATTTGTTACCATGGGCGAGCGAAGGAGTTTGCCATTGTGATGGGCACCACTTTTATACGAGGTTCTACTCCAGTAATACCTACGAATTTCTAAGTATAACACATCTTGCACATAGGGAACAAAAACAAGGGGAAAAATTGATTCTAATTAAATAATTAATTTAAGACTCATCGTAAGAGATTCATATCAAAGTGTATCAATTAAAAAGAAAAAAGAAAAATTAGGTTACCTTAACAGAGATGGTGGGGATATGGGAATGGTCATCGGAAACGACAACGTAATCAGACAAAACGACGACGTTATTGTGGATTTCCTCGGACACGCACTTGGTACCGGTAGGAGGCAGATTCAACCACACCCCTTGGCTAACCGTAAAAAGATTGCTGCTACAAATCAATACTCCTAAAATGCAACCCAGCACCATCTTCCCACGCGCCGCCATCGCTATCTCTCTCTGCCTCCCTCAGATTTTACGTCACAGTCTGTCCAAGGAAGGGGAGGGGATCTCTCTCTTTTTCTCCGGTACGGTTAACGTCGCCCAGTTTCGGTTCTCTTTGATTTTGCATTTTTATTTATATATTGAATTTATAAATAAATTGATTAATTCTCAGTTGGACTATATTGACATTTCGGTCATTTAAAGGAGAGCATTTTGGGCTTCGAAAACTTATTGAGCCACGTGCTTGTTATCTATCTCTTTCTAGAGATTGGAAACTGACTAGTCATTTTGTGTGTGTCGGTATCATCAACGGATATATATATATTTAAAATATTTGAAAACTCCAAATGAAATGAATAGAGAAATTATTTGCATCACATTAAAAATTATTTGACAAAAATTTCCACACTGTGGTATAAATCGCATCAGTTTAAAACTAATTTGACTAACAACCATAAATTTGATTAAAAAATAATAAATTTAATTTAAAAAAATTAAAAATTATATAAATATTTGGGCGTCTTTCAGCCAAGACCCAAGTTTATAAGGCCTGGCTCGGCCACCAATCCCCATGATAATGGGTCTGGGTACCAGCAAGCCCTAACAGCAGTGGACTCAACTATCAACAGCAACCACGACTACTGGGTATTGCAGTCAACAAGACCCAGCAGCGATGGGCCCAGGTCTATGTGCAGGATCCATGAAAGTTGGCCCTGCTATCACCAGGACCCAGCAGCAATGGATCTAACTACTAACAGAAGCCATAATTGCTACATATTGATGTCAGCAAAACCCAACATCAATAGACCCAGAGCAGTGAGCAGGACCCACTAAAGCTAGGCCTTGTTGCCGCCAAAACATAATAGTGGTAACCTATCTATATCCTTGAAGAACCAAAGGCCATACTTTTCTACAAGGGAGATGCATTCGATTTGGTAATTACCACAACAAGGTGCCCTTATCCTTAACATACTTTCCATCCTAGCTTCAATTTTTTATTTGTTATAGTTTTTGAACTATCGAAATGCATTGAAAAAATCTTCATAAATATCTTTTTATAAAAAATAAATATTTAACTCATGTCATAGTACGGGTTCCGACACAGGATGCATTAGCATTGGGTCCTGCCACCAGACCCAAGAAAAATGAATCCTGACGCACGACCCAGTAGCTTTGGATCCTGAAACAGGACCCATTGCTCTTGGGTTCTCCACAGGACCCAAGAGAATAATAATAATAATATTTATAATACAAATAATAATATTTTTAATTTCAATAACATTAATTACAATAAACATAACAATATTTATAATACACTTAAGAATATCTTGAATTTCAATAACATTAATTATAATAAAAATAATAATATTTTTAATTTATTAAGTATTATATGAATAATATTAATTATAATAAAAATAAAAATTTTTATAATACAAATAATAATATTTTTAATATTAATAATAATAATAATTATTATTATTATAATACAAATAATAATATTTTTAATTTCAACAACATTTATCAAAATCAACCCAACACCTCTAATGTCAATTCTACCCTAGAAACTCAAGCGGTGTCCGTTGCATCTCTCTCGTATAGCAAAAGTCAAATGAGTCACCCCAATTATAATTTTTGACTAAAAACATAAGAAAGGAACGTCCTTCAAAATACCACAATATCATCTACAGTTAATTATATCCCAGTCCGTAGTGCATGTATATACAACAAGTTTACAATAAATTGTCTCTCATTTCACAATACATTTATGTGCAGTAAAAATCTCACCAATTTTAGAGTTTTGTTAATAATCTTTTAAGTAATATTTTTGGTTGGAAAAGAGGATCTCTGTCTTGCAGCTTTTTTAATCTGCTGTCTTCATTTGCATTCCATCCTTCCATAATTTAGAAAAGTTAAAACGCAAAAAGAATTTTATTTAAAAATATATTAAAATAATTTTTTATATATTTTTAATGTCAATATATTAAAATAATAATAAAAATATTAATTTAATATTTTTTTCAAAAAATAAATTCGAAATTTTTAAAAACCATAAAGACAATTTGTTACTTCTGTACACGTACGCCATATGATTACTAATATTAATTACTAATTAGTATTAGTTACAGTGTTATTAAATCCCATGCAGTGGCTTAGAAACCTAAAATAGACTGGATTCTTGGACGAATTTTCTAAGACTTAGCCCTTCTAAACCAATTAGATCTGTTTGGAATTCACGCAGCAGCAGCCACCACCGTGACAGGCCAGCACTGCAGCGTCCATGTCTCTCAACTAACCAACGCACCGGCCAAGCCACTTCCCCTCCTCTCTTTCCGACCAGCTAGCAGCTCCTCGCAAATAGCAGCTCCACCATCATCAACATTACCGCTAAAAAATACCAGCAGCCTCAGCCACCAAAACATCACCAAGAATCCTTCCTTCTCCACCAAACTCAGCCTCCAGTCATCTTAGACCAGATTTATTATTAAAAAATAATATAAATCATATATTAGACCTCATTCAATAACTTAAATTTTTTATGTGAGGTTCAAGGATATAATTTATATTATTCTCTAACACACCCCTTCAAGTGAAAGCTTTTTGGACTTGAAACTTGTACATGTTTATTTTACCTTATACTTAATTTTTATCAAATAAATAAGGATAATGATATTTGAACTCATGATTGTTTGGTCATCAAGGCTCTTATACAATATCAAAGAATCATCTCAACTCAATAACTTAAGATATTAGATGAGGTCCCAAGATATAATTTATATTATTCTATAATACACCCCCTCAAGTGAAAACCCTTTAAACTTGAAACTTGTACAGACTCATATTACTTTGTGCTTAGTTTTTATCAAATAAATAGGGTGATGAGATTCGAACTCGTAACCACTTAGTCATGAAAAGCTCTAATACCATATTAAAAAACCATCTCAATTTTCAATTCAAAAACTTAAGTTATTAAATGAGATTTGGGTACATGATTTATATTATTTTTTAATATATAGTAAACATATGAAAAGAGTTGGAAATATTGGTAAAAATACAGACGGTCTTTACCTTGTTTCAGTGTCATAGCATAATGATTTGATGTGTTTTTAGTGTGATGGAGCAACGGGAGAATAATCTTCCACCGGATTTGTTAATGGAAATTGAAAAGCGTCTGATCTTGTACGTGGACAAAGTTTGAATTTCTTGTGTTTGCAGGTCATGGAGATACGCCCTGCCAAAGCTGCCAGACCACAAACAAATCCAACTTGCTCCTCTGCTGTTACTACTATGCAGTCAATCAGCATACGCATTGTAGAACATATATACTAGAAAGCAAGACTTGCCACCATGAATTACACATGACTCAAGTTGTGAATATATTCACAAAATCACGAAAATATAATATTTTTATCAAGATGAAAAAGATGTTGGGAATTATAAATAAATCAAGTTTAAGAGAGTTATTGAAAATAAACTAGATTTCAATTTTAAAAGACAGAATACTTAGTCTACCAATTGAGAACTAAGCAACCTGCTGGAATAAGAACGTGTTTGGCAGTATGGTAACGGTTGCTTTTCAAATAGCTTTTCGTGCCGAAAAACATGTCAATGATGTTTTTTTATTTTTTAAAAATTATTTTTGATATCAGCACATCAAAACGATTCAAAAAGTACAAACCGCACTCAATTTTAGCAAAAAAAAAAATATTTGAAATTTGACGAAACGCAGGTTGAAACGCAGAGCCAAACACTCCTTAAGTTGAATTGGTCGACCGATTTAGTCAGCAGAATACAATTCATATTTGTGCTATTTTAACTCCTTAATTATTTAAGACTTTATATCTATAAAAAAAACTTGTAATTCAACATTATAAAACAACACAAACAAAAGAGAATGAGTAAAACTTGAGAAAAATACATAATAAAAATATATACTTCTCTCAATCTTTTTGTTTTAAAGTTTTTAACTTTACATTACTGTTTTTAATATTCTACCACACTCATCCTTCTTCCAGGAGAGAGAGATAAAATATAATCATTTGAGTAAAATCATATGGTTTGCTGTTAGGGCGCGCCGTAGGATTCACGTGATCTATAATAAAGTTACAAAAACTTAGCTTCTTCCCGTTGTATTGGGTGGGAAGTGAGCGGGCGATGAGTGCTGATGGGTGTCCTTTTTCATTGCTCGATTGTGATAGTAGCTTCTTCAATGGATAAAAGATGGAGCACACCATGGTATAAGAGGTAACTGTATATGCTTCTATGTCTATTGTCCTAGATGGCGGAAGAGACCCATGACCGCTTTGCACATTAGTGACGTGCATTCTGCGATTTTTGCTCACTAATCATGTTTCTGTATCATACAGAGAAGTAGCTCCACTTCTCGCTGGCACACGAGTCGTTCTCTAACTCCAAGACGTCGTAAGAGTCATTCTCTTCAACTCCAAGGTGTTATGAGAGGCAAAGAATTAGGAGTTCCTCAGTGTCTCCTACTCGTAAACCTTCTAGTCCAAGTCTTGGGTTAGTGGAGTGCAAAATTCTTGGTGAAAAAATGAGAAAAGAAGAGGAGGAGGAGTAGAGGTGTATCGACTATCATGCATCTTGGTTCTGTCGATCATCAAGTTTCTATTACCATTCCTAAATTTCAGCACTCTAAACTTATCATTTGAACTTTTGGCATATTCATGCAAGTTTTTTCAGGATTGCTTTATTGATTGCATATACGTTGTTAGATTGATCTGAAGATAGAAAATGTTAGTCTATTAGGCATATACGTGTTGCTTAATGAATCAGAGAAGTTGTACCGTATCCACGAGGCCAAATTGTAACTTAATGCCATCTAATTGAGAGATTCCAGCTCTGTGCAGCCTGGTCCATGGAGGTCAAAGAAAATGACCGGGAGATATCTTAACCAGTGGTCTGCATGAAACATGAAATTCTACATCTTCAATTGCATTAGTCCGATTGTCTGTGTTACAGGAAAGAAATGAAAACAAATTACCAACATGAAATTCTTCGGATTTTCCTTTATTGTGTGATAAAGAAATTGATATTAATTTTTTTTTCACAGATAAAAAATAATGATTGCACAGATGCCAAACGAACAATTCATTTGTGAAAAACAAAGAAACAAATGTGCTGCCAGTGGTAGAAGCAGTGAACAAAAGGAACAAGAAATTCTAGCTTAATTCTGTGCGCCCCTACCTGCATAACTTCACAAATAATATGATTTCTGCAATGAAGCAAGCATTCACCGAAATAAGTGCATAAAAAAGAGTAAATAAATAAAATAGGAAAGGGAAACCTTTGCCAGAAGATCTATGGTAATTAATAAACAGGAGGAATGCAAGACCAAGCTCTTGGCAATTTCATGGTTGCTGAGGGAAAACTTTGTGCAAGAAATTGATGAAACGTTTTGCGTACAATTTGGGCTCAACAATAGAAATCGACTGAGGGTCAAATTTTAATGATTTGCATGCATGCTCAACTTTCTTTTTCACTTTGTATTCCTGTAGTATATCAATTACGCCCATGTAGAGAACAACATCATAAACCTCGAAAAGTTCAATCTCTGCAGAATCAACCTCATCCTGCATAAGCTTTTGGCTAGCCCGCGCTGGCATGTTCACTCCGAGCTGCACCCGCAACCTAATCATATGGCAGTTGATCAACAGTTACCTTAAAGTAATGTTTGATATGTAAGTGAATGTAGCAACTCACAGCATCTGGAAATGTCTTAAACTAAGCACAGCTGAAATTTTCATGTTGAGATCACTAGAATATAAATTTACAGGAGTTTAAATAGATCAACGAGGGCTTCCTTGGATTCGTTCCTAGGGGTTGGTGACCATAACAAAGAAAGTTAATACCCGTGATTTGAAAGACAAGCCAAACTAGTCAAGGTTTAAGAACAAAATGAAATAAGTCAGAGAGGAAGAATGTGGGTTTGAGAAGGGGAGGAAGGAGGAACCATATGCAGAGTTAAATGGTGAAACCAAATATCAGCAGTCCAACTTCAGAATCAGAGTAGTTCAAATACTGTTTGGCATGAACTGATAGAAATAAAAAGGGGGGATGCTCAACAAAAACATGTTTTATGGGCATAAATCAGCAGTCCAACCTCATTCTTTTGCTGAAAATGACTTCAAATTTCAGCTTAATTTTCAAGTTAATTATTTATATATGGTGTGATAACATCTAACACTGAGATTTCCCAGCCAAATATGTTTGGGAAATTCTCAGAGGATTTTGCTTATGTTGGTGCTGGTTATATTAGATTCTATATGGATATTGACTTATAGGATCCCCTTCATAATACCAGGCACGTTCAGCCAGGTGGTATAAGCAATTGTCACCCTTAGCATCAGAAAACCTCCTTCTAGTGGCATTAAGAAGTTGTAATAAGAAAAGGTACCTTCCAGTGCCAGGCAGCAAGAGATCCACCTCCTTCTCACCATGAGAATTTGCTTTCAATGTATTTCCTCTGCTGTGAGGTCCTGGTGCAGTGCTCACTGAGCTAGGTTCATGGGTTACTAGGAGAAGGCCTTCCGGAGGAATCACGAGCGGCCCTTGTGAGTTTATACCTGGTGGATGCAAAAATGAGGTGCCATATACTGAATAAACATGACCACATGCGCAGACACTGTAAGAAAGAAGATAGGTGACATTCCTCCTAACTAGAGTATGCATAGTTTGTTGCCACAGTGATGCTGGTATGAAATTGTTGTTAATCGATTTCAAATTTTGAAACTACCCCTAATCTAATTTAAAATGATATAAAGGATACACACCAAGGCTACATGAATTGTTTAACTGGAACTGATATATTTATCTGATAGAGCATTTTTAAAAGGTACCCAAATTCACCATCCCTAAAGACACTGCTAAAAGTTCACTTTCCAATCCAAGTAGAGGAGTCAACAAGAGGATGAAGGCCTGGCTAAACAGGGTAACCCTTGGAAATTTCTCACTTACGGACCTATTATCCAAATCTGAACACTCATGCTTGCTCTTCCAAACTAACTGCAATCAGCTTGGTTTACTGGAAGCATTTTTGCCACCACTAATCAAAGCAGCTTAACTGCAAAATATAACCCAGCAAGTTTTGAGCCATGTCACCCCTCGAAAAGTATAACCTCAAAACTTTAGCAATATCCGCTCCTCTCTGAACGAGTTTCAGTGTAAGAACCAAAGCATAAACTTTAGAATTCATGTCAAGATCATTTTTCTCATCCTCACTTTCTAGATATTGCAGATCCCTAAACCATCTTGCATAAACTTTTTTGGAGTCTCCCAATACTTTCCACAACATATGCTGGCTGCAGATGACTCTGTTTTTTTACTTTATTATGGCGAAACTGTACAGTCAAAGGAGATCTGACACTCACTGCACAATTTAACTCTTAAATGAGCCATTAGAAACTACTGAAAAAATCAAGAGGTGATTAGAACTTAAAATTCAGTTAGGTACCTAACTAAAAAAAGATGTTTGTGTTGGGAGGACACCTACCATCAGAAGTAGCCAAAGTAGCATGATTCCGCATTGTAGCAGGAGGTTCTAACATCGCTCTCAACTGTTCAGGTGCTCTAAAATGTATTCCCAATAGAAGACTATAATCAACTATCTGTTGAGATTCTAAAAAACTGCAGTCTAAAGAGAGTTGCCTGCACAGGAGGAAAATATTTCTACGAACAATTAGAAGGTAGGAGACTTGATCAGACAATCAAGAACTACTAAAGAATGATATTCTTATGGATTCTTTCTGAAGGAGATACAGCCTGTAGTACAAACAAATATTTTCTGAAGAGAACTAATATTCACACAAAATCACCGAACTTCATGGTGAGAATGAACTTCATGATGAGAATGCCACAAAAAATGAATACATGAAGAAGCATACTTCTTCCATTTTTATCTCAATCTAAATATAGCAATTGACTCGGTGAAAAAGAAAGATTGTGTTGGGGAATATCCTTCCACTTAGGTTGCAGCTGGGATCATGCTGTTCCCCATATTTGGTGCTTGGTCTGGGTACACTACAAAATCCTACAGTAAACAAATCAATGTGGAGAAAGGCAAGAACAGAAAGCAGTGTTGTGGATGCTTGACTCTGGACATCTATCTTTGAAGGCAAGAAAATGCTTTTCAATGACTTCCAGTGATATTTGTAGCAATTATGTCATTAACTAGGAGACACGAGGACATCTCTGTGTCTAATAAAAAAAAGTGTGCCATACTGTAATGGAGTTTAATGTCCAAATAGTGTAGATTCGACAACACTTTCTGACCTTGAATTATGCAGCTCAAATATTTCAAAATCTACACATGAAAGATGAGGAGAATAATGAAGATTTTTTAAGTTTTTTTTTTTCCCGCAAACATTCTTTACGTTACTCAATCTTATTTTTCCAGTAACTTGTTTTTGTCTTTTTTATGAAAATATTTTAAAGAAAAAATTAGTTCTGCAGGTGAAAGGACAAAAAAAAAAAGCAAAAGCAAATGATTGCACTGTATTGAACAATCAATGGAAAAGGAAAGCAAATTTAACAGCAAAGAGTTCACATAGTGCAACATCTTAACCCAAAGGTAGAGATAAGAATACAAATGATGTCATGGACAGTTGTGTTCTTAAACAAAAAGCCACTGATTGATTAACGAAACAACCTCATCAATTTAGTTACTAAACCTCAGCCACTACAGGATATTATAATCTGATTCTACGCATACAACAGAGCATAATCTAGATCCTTTGAAATCTACCATCTGGGTGTGATACCATTAGACTGTTACAGGTTGCATATGGATAATAGAAAATCAAAAGGACTTACTTGAAAAGAGATTCGCGCAACAACTTATCCATATGAAACTCGTATGCTAGATCAAGATCTTTTAATGTGGTATTTTCTCCAACCTTTTCTTTATCTGTGTATCTACCTTGAGTTGACCCCTTCAGGTCATAGCGACGATGAATTCTTAATTCTGTGCAAAACATATTTCCCATGACTACAAAGCGTACCTGTAAAGAATAGGAAACCCAAAATCCTCACTAAACACAAGTGACATGAATGGAAGAAAGTAACATATGGGTGTATGAAAGCTGCAAATACCTTTTTCCCACCTCTCAATGTTATTCGGTGGACCCCAAAAATTTTTGTGATGAGAGTATTTTCATGCTTCCCTACATGAATGTAATATTTTGGAAGCATCTTAAGAAGGGTCTGCACAGACGAAGAAGAACATACACTCATTTACAATGCTGTGTTGATTAAAAGAAAATTACAGTTTTCCATTTCAAAAAAAACAGCTAGAGAAGTTGTTACACAGTCAATCAACTACCTATAAAGAATGCAATAGTGACTTGTACATGTATAAGAAGTGAATAGACCCTACATGATGATGTATGAATCCATCCACGTCCTGTGCCTTTACAAGCCTGGTCTACAGGAAAGTTGGCAAGTCTACCTAACAATTTCTCCCTCACAAGTAATTATAGACAAACAATAGTTCTCCCCTTAAATCATAACATCTGAAAACAAAGCCATATATAACTCTCTAATGGTGAAACTATTGATAGTAAAACATAGACATACTAACAAAGCTTTCCTATCTTCTTTTCTAGCTTACATCGCTGTTATTTGCTCAAATGCATTTATTTACTAGTGGAGTCCATTTTGAACTTGTTGCTTATCCATGTGAAAAACTCTTAGCTTCAATAGGAAACTGGACTCTACTCTCTAATAGAAGAAAGCACGTGGTGAGAAGCAGCAACAGTCATGTGCACCTAATCCTCTGAAAAACCTCACATCAATTTGGATCAAAGCCATATGAATTATCCAGTACTACTAATAAATGAATCAAAACCATGAAAGCATCTCCAGAGACATCATTCATTTTCCTCTCTACTTCTATTATGCTGCCACAAAGAGAACATACCCTCTTCAGGCCCTCAATAACTACAAGCAACTCCATGCAATTGGGTTTCTTTGACAAATGGACTTCTAACTAAGATGGTCATAACATACTCTTCGCCATCTGCACAAAGACCTCTCATTCCAATTTAAAAAGACTATAAAGGGAAAAACCTTGAGACCCAAACTTCATTAAAGTAAATATCAAACAAACATGTCGATAGCCAACCTCCAAATTTCAACTTCCAGCCCCAAGAAAGAGATTAAAAAAAAATTAGTTTAAGAATCATGCTGAAATGAGTGGCATCTACGCAAGAAAAATCTTTAAGCATGATTGTGAATAAAATCTCAAAATCTAAATGGATATTTCATGCTTTATTCCATATTTTAAACCCTTGTAAAGCATGATTTATGACATCTATCTAGCAGGAGGATTTTCCTTCAAAGGCATGGCAAATACCAGTGACAATTGCTTGAAAGGTGCCGCAGAATCAAATAGGATTTGTTTGGCATCTCCATTTCCTAGGTGGGTTTCAATGTGAACAATCAATTTAAAACCTCAACAATAAAGGATTTACAGATCCATTATGAAATAAAAAATTTAAAAGGAAACAAAAAAAAAAAGCAAAAATAGAAGCGTACACATATTCAATCCTACTAAAATAATAGCAATAAGATACCTAAGGCCATGTCATGAAAGGGTATAGTTTCATGGATTTTAGATTTAAATAGACAAGTTGCCAAAGAAACACTGGGAAGTTTGAGTATGCTAAGAATCAGATTATAGTCAGAATGAATGTTTATCTGGATTCAAACCTTGAGTTCGAACTTTTTTAATGTCTTAATCACAAATCTATCATCATGTGAAAGAAAGAAGATACTGCCGCTTTTTCCAGAGGAAGGAAGCTCCGTTAGACCATCATCACCACAGATGGACATCATGTACTCAGCTGCATCGAGCTTAAACATCTCCCTTAAATTCCTGAAATAACAATCCCACAAAAATTGAGATGTCTTCCATTAATATATATGTGAAGATTATAATTTCATGATTGATAAAAAGTTTAAAATGGAAATCTTCTGGGTGGTTATTTTAATTTACCTTAACAGACCTGCTCATACAAGTTTAAACATGCACTACAATAACCATCATAGAGAAAATATGATCAAAAAAACTGCAATTAGCAAAAAGAAGAGAAACCTTCTCGACATAAAAGCTTCAATAAGTAGTAGACAGAATCATACTGAGAGAAGATCAAATGCTGATGTCCGCATTTTATAGTAAAGTAAGCGGGAAAGTGAAATAACAAGGAAATTATTGCATTCCATGCAACCACTCCCTTGCATAACAGTTTCTGATACATAGGAGTGTTAATTTCATGCTAGAAGTCCCAAACTCTTATAGTCTCCCTTAAAATAAATGTCACATAGGAAAAAAGTCCTTGTTTTAGGTTTTAGAATGCCTGGAGACCAGCAATCCACCATAAGCAACAAATAGTCATAAATATCTTGGCAACCCGTGGCAAAGTCAATATTTGTTTAGTTTAATAGGGTGATCAGAATAAATAAAAGAAAAGGAAAACAAAGAATCCTCAACCAGTGAATACCAACACATCCAAGCTGAAACTTGTTTAAGCCTTGTGCTTCATTGAAAAGGGCATTCAGCTGCCTATGAGAATAGAACAGTGCTGAAAGTTATAAGATCTCTCCATTTACACACTTCTCATTCAAAACACAACACAACACTCATCAAATATGATCAATAGCCTCAAAGGCCTAATGGCAGGTGACTCCCTGCAAAATTCAAGGAGGCCTTACAAGCAGGGGCGGAAGCAAGGGGGGCAAGCAGGGGCCCGGGCCCCCCCTTGACACATTTTAATTTTGTTTCATTACTGGGTAATGAAATACAAGAAGAAGTTATATATTTTATTTTAAAGAGGTGGGCCTTAACTTTACTTTTGATTTTCTTTGAATTTATTCTTAACTTACGTGGAAAAAAAAAACAATATAAAAATATTATTTTATAAAACAAAAAATAGAGCACTTAATTTGTCCTAATATTTATCATGCAGCAATCAAAAATATAAATAAAAACACAAATCGCGAGTAAAATTTTTCTATAAAAAAATTAAAAGAGAGTCACTAATTAATTTATCTTTCATCAAACAAAACAAGGTAACTTAAATTTAAAATCTATTTTTGTTTTGTTTGAGATGTTTGTTAATAATTTGATGAGGTTTTTTTATATATAATTCTACCATTTTTGCTCCTTTTTTTTTCTTAGATCTGCTAGTTCTACCAATTATTTTTTGAATTCTTGTTATAGTGATTTTTTTCTAATTAATTAGATATATTTATTGGTTTGTTTTGATTATGCTTGGATTTTTTATGTTTTGTTTTTAGTAGAGCCACCAAAATTATCAATTTTTTCTTACTATATAATGTTTTGATTTTAGATTGAACCATGAACAAAATAAGAAGAATTGATTTTTTTTTAAGAAAAAAGAAAAAATATTAATAACTTACAACCTATTGAACGAGCTTTTTCAACGATGAAGATTGTTAAAACAAGACTTCGCAATCGGATGGAGGATGATTTTCTTGCAAATTATTTGATTGTCTATATAAAAAAAAATTGCTGAAAGATTCATAATTGATATAATAATCGATGATTTCTATTCTATGAAAGAACAACGAGCACAATTAAAATAAATATGTAAGAATTATTTTTTATTATTTTTTGCTTTATTTCAAAGTTTATCAAACATAAATAATGTTTCGCTTTAGTTAATGTTTCTTATATACTTTGTATGTTTATATTTGATAGATATAAAAACCAACAACATTAAAGTGATAGATACATTATAAAGATGAAATTAACTTCATTGCTTTGACTCAATTTAGTATTGCTCCAAACCTTTTACCTTATATAAAGGTCATTATATGTTCGTAGTAAGTTATTTGAATAAAACTAAATTATGCATGTTTTGTTTTACAACTCATATACAATAAATTAAAATAAATATTATATCTTGTTATATTAATTTTGGCCCCTCCTAACAAATAATTCTAGTTCCGCCCCTACTTACAAGACCTAGGTTTTATGTTCCTATAGGCATTGACATAATATATCTGCTTGAAAATGCAAACAGAAGACCATGAGAAAAAAATCACAGCATCCACTTCTTTTTAATAATCAGAGAAGCAACCTATTTGAACTCAGCCATAGCTTTCTGCTCTATTAATAGCTACTTTTGTTGTTAATGACAGTTATATGATATCATTTCAGCTGGGAAAAAACAGAACACATAATCTCCCCAGTTTACAGCTGGAAGTCAGTTGGGATAGATTAAAAATCTACAGAACTATTCTCATTTTTCAAATATTTAAGATGTGTGCTGCTAGTAATGTCTCTTTTCGTGAGTTAAGCAAACATCTGACAATAAATACCTGAAGACCATAGGGCAGTAGTCTTTCCAATAGAAATCAATAGAATAGTGTGGAGGTGTAAACTGGGAACCCTTTCTGGGGAAATACATCCTTATTCTAGCTCGATCTCCAAAATCAGAATCTCGAACTCCACGCATAGGCACTGGTGTAATCTTGCCAACAGTGTACCTGTGAACTTAAGATCAGATATTTTGCAAGTGTGCTAATGTACAAGAATATGTTGATGAAATAAAATAAACTTGCACATGCCTGAAAGAGCTATTAACCTGGTGAAAAACCGAACTATTAAAATACCAATTTGGTCCACTTAAACTAGGATGATCAACTTCCTATCAGTGCAAACTTATAGCATAAGATGGAATAAAAGAAAAAATAATAGATGTCTGATTCCTCCTTAGACATGATAACATGCATGCACACACCAAGTAACTTAGATTTTAATAGTTGAAGATGCTCTCAAAGAGATCATATCAAAAATAACTTCACATATGGTCCATCTCAAAAAAAAAAAACATAACAAAACAAAGAGAAAGAAAAAGAAAAAGAAAACTCCACATGTTGTCAACATGTTATGATATTGGCAGCCAAATCAACATTTTCTACAAGCTAACAAGCATAAGGATTTTTTAATTAATAATAAGAGTTTTATATGGTACAAACCCATATGGTTGTAACCTTGCTTGGGTAGTGTGATCAGTTGGGATCAAATGCTCATATATTCCAAATCCCAATAGCCCATCAGATTTCGCTAGTTTTCAGTAGCACATATGAGACTAAAGATAAGGTACAAATACAATAAGCATTATCATGCATGCGGCAGCACATTTCTGATGAAAGCGTTGATACAATCAGTTTTAGTCCAGTTTGACAAAAGGGCTTAAAGATTGGTATTGTAACCAAACAATGATGGAATTGTGAACACCAATAACACTTTCATAAGGACTACTATTTAGGAAAGAAACGATTAACAATTTGAAAGCAGAAAACATACACCAGAAACAAACAAGAATAAGGGGAAAAACAGATAAAGCAGGAAAAGCAGGAAAGGTAGACTTCAATGTCAATCCATTTACCTTATACCAAGTTGCAAACTAAGCATTAGATAATAGCTCCAATGGCCATGGAAAATGTCCACATTTGACTTCTTTTTTGTTTCTTTCATGTGAAATTTGTTTCTCTGTTTAGTTTTGCGGGATGGTTCGGTATTTCTAACTTTCTCGTTTTTCAAAACTCCCTGCATGTATTCCCTCTCATAAACTACTGTACAGTTATCCTGCACACCACTTTGACCCTCATCGGAGGTTTGGGACAACATGCATGATGGTTCACGGCATATAAATTCACTGCCAAGGCTAAAACGGCTCGAATTTTCATCTAGTGAGACAGTTCCTTGTGAGAATCGGCCAGAATCTTTAAAGATTCCATTGATTGACATTCTCTCAGATAGACTGTGCATGTCATTTGGTATAAGAGCCCTGGTTTTCTCTGAATTTAAAGACGAACTATGAGACAACAAATTTCTTCCACTTTCATAACAGCCTAAGGAGCTGCACCACCTCCTTAGAGATGGATGTTTGGTTCCAGCTGGGTAAAATGTCCCTTTTCCATCCTTAAGTCCCATACTCCACATTCCAAAGTAGTATCCCCTGTCTGCAAACCTATAAACTCCAGATCCATGTCTAAGACCATTTATCCAAAAGCCATCAAAAAGATCACCGTTTTCCCATTTCATAACCCCCCTGCCACATATTTTTCCACCTTTCCAATTCCCTGTGTATGTATTTCCACTATTCCAAGAGTAACTACCACAGCCTTCACGCATCCCTTCCTTCCAAGAACCCTCATAAACATCTAAATTAGAATATTGTTTCCTTCCAAGCCCATGCCGTACATTCATTCTCCAGGACCCTTTGTATTCGGATCCATCATGTCCTATCAAGGTGCCAATTCCATGAAGGTAACCGCCAGAGAAATCACCTTCATATTTTGCTCCTGAAGACCAAAGTATTTGTCCTTTCCCAGTCATTTTACCTTCTTCCCAGTCACCATTGTAGACTGTTCCATCACACCATATATATTTACCCTTGCCATGAGGAAGTGTTCCCTTGAAAATACCTATATAGACTTCTCCATTTGACAAGGCCTTCTTGTCAATACTGGGATATGATAGTAAAAGTTAGGAAATTTTCATCATCGTCATAATTATTGAGGGTGACAAATTATGATTTTTTGTATGAGCAAAAGGATATTCTTAGCTGTAAAAAAAAAAAAAAAAAAAAGAAGAAGGTTATGGTTCAACAAAAGGAAGATTTGGTAACAGGATTAGTACCTTTCACTGTCTTCAATATCTAATAAGTGACGAAGGAGCACCATTTGCTATTTTGGTTCTGAAAATAAGATACAGTTTATCATATTTAAATGATAGAACCACAAGATTCCTCCACTTCAAGCATTTCATATTATCTCAATATTAAAATTAATCATCTAAATTCATCCATTGGTTTACCATAATGAATTGAAACTAAACATGAAATTATCACATAGACAAAAAACATTTTTGCTATCCCAGAAAAGGTTAATGACCCCATCATCATTAAGGTAAATGAACACAAAATGCCAGGAAAAAAAAAAAAAAAGGCATGATCTTTCACATCATGCATTAGGTTTACCACAATGAATTGAAACTAAACATGAATTATTACATAGAAAAAAAAAATTGTTGCTATCCCACAAAAGGTTAATGAACCTACTCAATTCCAAAATCATCATCGAGGTAATTGAACGCAGAAGGCCAGCAAAAAGAAAAAGCCGTAATCTTTCGGAGCATCAAAAGAAAAAAGAGCGAGGAAAATCAAAAGAAAATGGAAATAACCAAATTACACAAGCACACGGAGAGAGAAACATGCACTAAAAGAAATCATAAAGTCACCTGAAACAGACAAGAAAATCAATCCAAGCATCGTCCACTACTTTCCACAAAATATGCTGGCTGCAGATGACTCTGTTTTTTACTTTATTATGGTGAAACTGTACAGTTAAAGTTATCGTAAATTCAGAAATACATCTAGCAAAGGAGATCTCTAGATTAAAGGTAACAGTAGATCACAAAACAAGTGATTGAACCTACAAATTGAAACTAAACATGAATTATTACATAGAAAAAAAAAATTGTTGCTATCCCACAAAAGGTTAATGAACCTACTCAATTCCAAAATCATCATCGAGGTAATTGAACACAGAAGGCCAGCAAAAAGAAAAGCCGTAATCTTTCGGAGCATCAAAAGAAAAAAGAGCAAGGAAAATCAAAAGAAAATGGAAATAACCAAATTACACAAGTACACAGAGAGAGAAACAGGCACTAAAAGAAATCATAAAGTCACCTGAAAAAGACAAGAAAATCAATCCAAGCATCGTTCAAGCATTTAAGCAACACGATGATGAATCTCTCTCTTTCTCTCTAAAAAACAAAACCCAGAACTGGAAGCATTTTTGGCACCACTAATCAAAGCAGCTTAACTGCAAAATATAACCCAGCAAGTTTTGAGCCATGTCACCCCTCGAAAAGTATAACCTCAAAACTTTAGCAATATCCACTCCTCTCTGAACGAGTTTCAGTGTAAGAAACAAAACATAAACTTTAGAATTCATGTCAAGATCATTTTTCTCATCCTCACTTTCTAGATATTGCAGATCCCTAAACCATCTTGCATAAAATTTTTTGGAGTCTCCCAATACTTTCCACAACATATGCTGGCTGCAGATGACTCTGTTTTTTACTTTATTATGGTGAAACTGTACAGTTAAAGTTATCGTAAATTCAGAAATACATCTAGCAAAGGAGATCTGATACTCACTGCACAATTTAACTCTTAAATGAACCATTAGAAACTACTGAAAAAATCAAGAGGTGATTAGAACTTAAAATTCAGTTAGGTACCTAACTAAAAAAAGATGTTTGTGTTGGGAGGATACCTACCATCAGAAGTAGCCAAAGTAGCTTGATTCAGCATTGTAGCAGGAGGTTCTAAGATGGCTCTCAACTGTTCAGGTGCTCTAAAATGTATACCCAATAGAAGACTATAATCAATTATTTGTTGAGATTCTAAAAAACTGCAGTCCAAAGAGAGTTGCCTGCATAGGAGGAAAATATTTCTACAAACAATTAGAAGGTAGGAGACTTGATCAGACAATCAAGAACTACTAAAGAATGATATTCTTATGGATTCTTTCTGAAGGAGATACAGCCTGTAGTACAAACAAACATTTTCTGAAGAGAACTAATATTCACACAAAATCACCGAACTTCATGGTGAGAATGAACTTCCTGATGAGAATGCCACAAAAAATGAATACATGAAGAAGCATACTTCTTCCATTTTTATCTCAATCTAAATATAGCAATTGACTCGGTGAAAAAGAAAGATTGTATTGGGGAATATCCATCCACTTAGGTTGCAGTTGGGATCATGTTGTTCCCCATATTTGGTGCTTGGTCTGGGTACACTACAAAATCCTACAGTAAACAAATCAATGTGGAGAAAGGCAAGAACAGAAAGCAGTGTTGTGGATGCTTGACTCTGGACATCTATCTTTGAAGGCAAGAAAATGCTTTTCAATGACTTCCAGTGATATTTGTAGCAATTATGTCATTAACTAGGAGACACGAGGACTTCTCTGTGTCTGATAAAAAAAGTGTGCCATAATGTAATGGAGTTTAATGTCCAAATAGTGTAGATTCGACAACCCTTTCTGACCTTGAATTATGCAGCTCAAATATTTCAAAATCTACACATGAAAGATGAGGAGAATAATGAAGATTTATTAAGTTTTTTTCCCGCAAACATTCTTTACGTTACTCAATCTTATTTTTCGAGTAACTTGTTTTTGTCTTTTTTATGAAAATATTTTAAAGAAAAAAATAGTTCTGCAGGTTAAAGGACAAAAAAATAAAAGCAAAAGCAAATGATTGCACTGTATTGAACAATCAATAGAAAAGGAAAGCAAATTTAACAACGAAGAGTTCACATAGTGCAACATCTTAACCCAAAGGTAGAGATAAGAATACAAATGATGTCATGAACAGTTGTGTTAGTAAACAAAAAGCCACTGATTGATTAACAAAACAACCTCATCAATTGAGTAGTTACTAAACCTCGGCCACTACAGGATATTGTAATCTGATCCTTTGATATCTACCATCTGGGTGTGATACCATACTATTACAGGTTGCATATGGATAATAGAAAATCAAAAGGACTTACTTGAAAAGAGATTCGCGCAACAACTTATCCATATGAAACTCGTATGCTAGATCAAGAAATCATAAAGTCACCTGAAACAGACAAGAAAATCAATCCAAGCATCGTCCAAGCATTTAAGCAACACGATGATGAATCTCTCTATTTCTCTCTAAAAAACAAAACCCAGAACTTTTTAGCTCGAAGGAGCAAAACATGCAAAGAAAGGTTGTATCTTGTCCTGTCGAGCCTCCAGATCCTCTGTTGCTGCTACAATGGACACTTCACCTCTTTTATCTCTCTAAAAACATTAACTTCTTTCTTTGTTTGCTTCTTTCTTCAGCTATTAAAAAATGTGTCTTTCTTGCTTTCCTTTCCTTTTCAAGTGTTCCGTTGTGCTGTGGTGTCAGTTGTCTGTCAATTGCCCATGCATCAAGTTCCCTCCTTTTCCTTATGCCTACTTTCACTTTCTCTTTCATTCTCTTTTTGGACAAACCTGAAAACAAGTCCTATCTATAAAGTTAATATCATTTAAGGGCCTGTTTGTTTGTACGGCAAACACATTCTAAATCTTCAGTTTTTTTTTTATCTTGATTAAGTCCTCAATAGTAAATAAATTTTCAGTCGAACCATTGCTAGTTTAAATTAATTGGAATAGTTAAATTTAGTCCATAATAAATTTATAAAATTACTTAAATCTTTCACGTCATGCTATATTAAAACATAAGAGCTTTGTGTTTCCTTGTATAATTAGGTATGTTGTATAAGCTCCATGTTATTCAACACGAGGATCTTAAAGAATTCATTGATTTTGTATCGAGAAAATTCAGAACGAGGACCTAATTGGGATAATAAGATGGATTGGAGATTTAATTGATATTGTCCTTAAGAGTTAGGGACTTTTGTTAGGTTTGCCCTTATACGTTCACCCCACCACCTCCCTTCTGAAAAGACAAAGGAGGAAGAGAGAGGTTGGGAGCATAAGCATCCATCCATCCACTCTCAAGAATATTGCCGCGTGTCGGAAACCATTAGTGGGACCTACGTGTGTTTGTGAAACTGACGTCTTAGGTCCCCCTTACAGATTTCATGGGTCCCAGTCGGCTACGGTGTTGGTGATTGGATGATGGAGCAGGTGGAAATACGGTGTACATGAGCTGTACCTGATTCCTTTCTTTTTTTATAAGTATTGTATTATTAATTTATTTATATAAATAATAAATAAAGTGTATTTTAAAATTGTTGAAAGAAGTGCTGAAAAAGAAAGGCATAAATCGCATGGCTCACAACTCTACGTGTGAGATTCTTCTATGTGTTTAGTATTTAGATAGCTTTTATGATTATAATTTAAAAAAAAATATTTATTATTGAAGTTAGTTTAATATTTATATATATTTGGTTAAAAATATGGTTGAAATTCAAGTTAAACAAAAAATAGTTTAATATATTTGGTTAAGAATGATTTTCAAATTAAAGTTGTAAAATATAATCAGGAACAAAATTGAGATTGCAATCAAATTCTGCAAATGTTACGTCATCAAATGATTTCCTTCTAATTTATATAGTGATATTGTATAATATTAAACATTAATATTTCTAATAAAACACAGTTAAAAATAGATAATTTAATTTAATTTTTTAAAATATTAGTTTTTCAAATAAAACATAATTAAAAATAAAATTATTTTAATGGTTCGGATCCGGTTCAATGCATTTAGCTCTGAACAAGACCGATAAACACTAGTTTTTCAAATAAAACACAATTATAAAAATAAAAAATAAATTTTATTTATTTATTTTACTGCGTCAAACCCAATTCAATGCATTTAGCTCTGGACTGGACCAATAAACACTAGTTTTTCAAACATAACACAATTACAAAAATACAAAATAAAAAATAAAATTTATATTTTGTTTTTACCGGGTCGAACCCGGTTCAATGCATTTAGCTATGGACTGGATCGATAAAACTAGTTTTTTTTTAATAAAACACAATTACAAAAATAAAAAATATTTTTTTTTATTTTACTGGATTTGACCCAGTTCAATGCATTTTGCTATGGACCAAATTGATAAACACTAGTTTTTCAAATAAAACACAATTACAAAAATAAAAATTATTCTTTTATTTTGCTGCGTCAGACCCGGTTCAATGCATTTAGCTCTAGACCGGACCAGGCTGATAAACACTAGTTTTTCAAATAAAACACAATTACAAAAATAAAAAATAAAACTTATTTTTTTATTTTACTGGGTCGAACCCAGTTCAATGCATTTAGCTATGGATCGGACCGATAAACACTAGTTTTTTTAATAAAACACAGTTACAAAAATAAAAAATAAAATTTATTTTTTTTATTTTACTGGATCGGACTCAGTTTAATGCATTTAGCTCTGGACCAAACCGATAAACACTAGTTTTTCAAATAAAATGCAATTACAAAAATAAAAATTAATTTTTTATTTTACTAGGTCGGACTCGGTTCAATGCATTTAGCTCTAGACCGGACCGATAAATATTGGTTTTTCAAATAAAACATAATTATAAAAATAAAAAATAAAATTTATTTTTTTATTTTATTGAGTCGGACCCAATTTAATGCATTTATCTCTGGATCAGACCGGACCGGGTCCGGCTGGAACAGTGGAGAGTGTCTCCACTGTTCACGTGAACAATGGAATTACTCTCCACTCGACGGGAAGAAGAGGAATGCAACATCGAGCTGCTTTTAACAACCATACATTTTAAATGTAATTAATGGTGGGGTCCATAAATATTGAATCAAGTTTCACTTATTAGTTATTACCAAACACTAATTTTCCATGGCTTGCTTCAACAGCAAACACAACCATAGAAACAAACGGTCACGAATCATAGGTTAACCTGCGTTTGCAATTGCCCACGTTTCAAAAAGTCATGAAATTTTTTTTAAAAAAATTATTTTGACGTTTTGAGTAAAAAATATATTTTTAAGTACCAAATAAGTCATGAAAATATATTTTTAAATAAAACATATTTTAAAAAACAATCATTATAACGTTTTCAAACACCTTTTTAATTAATTTTTTTCAATTTAGATTGGTTTAAATCCGGGTTGGTTAAGTCACAAGTTAACTTATTTGGCTTGCCAAATCTACATTCAATAAGGTGTTTTCTTTTTCTTTTCTAGAAAAGTTTTGTTGATAAAGCATGCTAACAACAATCTGTGTGAAAAATCAACATTTATTAAATTAAAAATAAAAATGCACTTCTTGTAGGATTTATGTGTTAGAATTTAAAAGTTATAAATAAAAAGTTGAAATTTTAAAATTTTATATTTTAATTGAGTTTGAATATACTTCTTGGAGATTAATATTTGTATAGAAGATAAAATAATTGTTTTGATGATCATTTGAGTGGTTGGGTGGTCAAAGAGTAGTGACCAATCCTTTTGAAATAGTGCACTCTCATTCTTCTAGTTTTGATAATTGTAATTAAAATACCCCTGACTTGATCAAAATAATTTTTTATTTTATTGGATCAAAAATTTATAAACTTGAGAGCTAATTTGAAATGGGTAAATTATGTAATACACTAAAAGAACTCAATGTCCCTCTTATTATTTATATAAACACAAAGTATTATAAATTGAAGTAATGTAATAAAAGTTTAACCCTTAATATAAAGAATTGCAAAAACAGTTGGGAAATGATGGAGTTATCTTTATTGGGATTGTATTTAAAATGGGTAAATTAAAAATATACTAAAATTGCTGAGTGTTTTGTTGTGCAGTTTACAATGAAATGCTAAACAATCTTTTTCTTTTTTTCTTTTTCTTTTTTTCTTTTAATGATTTTTTAAATTTAGTCTGTTAATGTTAATTTTTTTTATGTAGTTATCAGATTTTCATAACACGGATTCCGGGTTTGACGGGTTAACCTGGTTTGACGAGTGAACCCGAAATTTTATTTTTGCTTTTTTCTTTTTAATTAATTTTTTTCTTTTATTTTAGTTTGTTAATGTTAAATTTTTTTCTATTCAATTATTAGACTTTCATGACATGAATCCTCGGTTTGACGGGTTAACACAATTAATTTTAGGTTAACTTGTCAATTTTGTTTTTCTATTTAGTTATCAAACTTTCATGACGTGAATCCTAGATTTGATGGGCTAACCTGGCTTGAAGGGTTAACCCAGTTAATTTAGATTTTTTTCCATTTTTCTTCATTAGTTTTTTTCTTCCGATTGTTTTTTTTTGTTTTTTTGTTTTTAATTAATCTATTTAATTATCATATTTTTATGAAATGACATTGCAGTTAAACCCGCATCCAAGACTCTTGGGTCTAGTGTTGCAGTCAGACTTACTTAAACTTGAGTAATGTAAGTTTAATATTATTATTAATATTATAAATATTACTCTCGGGTCAATTATTGCAGCTAGACCCAAGGCTCTTAGCTATATCTTTGCATAAAGACCTAACACTTTTAAATCTTAGCATTTTTTGATTTTTTTATGAAAGAAAAAAATTAACCCATGACGTATGTCTTTTTTTTCCTTTTTAAGCTTTTTACTATGGAACACACAATGCAATCCACAGTGAAAGAGCTGATGCATTTAATTTTTTTTTCTTCTTTCATTGTTTTTTATTTTATTTTAGTTTTTTGGTATTAACTTTCTTTCTATTTAATTATCACACTTTCATGACACGGATCCCGGGTTTGGCAGGTTAACCTAGTTGATTCAATTTTTTTTCTTTTTCTTCATTAATTTTTTTCTTCCTGTGGGTTTTTTTTCTCTTTGTTTTTTTCCTTTTTTTTAAATTTAGTTCATTAATATTAAATCTTTTTTCTATTTAGTTATCACACTTTCATGACATGAATCTCAGGTTTGACGAGTTAACCTAGTTGATTCAATTTGTTTTTCTTTTTCATTATTAGTTTTTTTTATTCAATCTTTTAGCATTGTATGCAGTCCACAATGAAAAGGCCGATGCCTTTATTATTTTTTTTGCTTCTTTTTTCTTTTTATGGCTTCCATGATGGACTTTATAGTGTAGTCCACGGTGAAAAGGCTGATACCTTTTTTTTAATTAATTTTTTTATTTAATTTGTTGATATTTTTTTCTATTTAGTTATCAAACTTTCATGACATAGATCTCAAGTTTAACGGGTTAACCAAGTTAATTTAGATTTTTTTTCTTGCTCTTCATTAGTTGTTTTTCTTCTTATAAGTTTTTTCTTTCATTTTTTTTATTTTTAATTAATATTTTTTATTTAATTTCATTCATCAATGTTGATTTTTTTATTTAATTATTGGCTGATGAGATTTTTGTTGTTGCTTTTTTGTTGTTTTTATATAAATTGATGCATTTTGTTTGTTTTTTTTTTAAATTAATTTTGGGTTAACCCGTCAATTTTTAGTTTGTTAATGTTTAATTTTTTTTTCCTATATACTTATCAAACTTTTATGACATGGATCTTGGGTTTGACGAGTTAACTTAACTTGACGGGTTAGCCTAGTTAATTTTGGGTAACCCGTCAATTTTTTTTTTCTATTTAGTTATCAAACTTTCACTACACGAATCCAAGGTTTGACGGGTTAACCTGGTTTGAAGGGTTAGCCGAGTTAATTCATATTTTTTTTCTTTTTCTTCATGAGTTTTTTTTTCTTCATATCACACTTTTATGATACGACCTTATAGTTAGACGCACATCCAAGACTATTGGGTTTTGTATTGCAGCCAGACCTACTTAAACTTGGGTCATGCAAGTTTAATGTTATTATTACTATTATAGATATTACTTTTAGGTCAGGCTTTGTAGCTATACCCTAGATTCTTGGGTATAGATTTATAAAAAAATTTAAAACTTTTAAATCTTAGCTTTTTTATATATTGTTTTTATATATAAAAAATAACATGTAGTATCGTGCGGGTCAGGTAACTAGTAAATACTAGAATAGGACAATCTTTGATAAATTGGTTATTGACTTTGGCCGTATGCTGGTTTCTCTCTCTCGTACTTATGACTATGATTTACAATATACAAAAACTTTATAGGCAATTAAGAGTTTGTTTACATAGAGGGTGTCAAGAAACCATCTCAACCCGGTAGTTTAAGCTCTTAGATGAGGTCCCAAGATATAATTTATATTATTCTCTAATACACCCTCTCAAGTGAAAACCCTTTGGGCTTAAAACTTGTACATGCCCATATTACCTTGTGCTTGATTTTTATCAAATAAATGGGGATGATGAGATTTGAACTTATGACCGCTTGGTCATAAGGCTCTGATACAATGTTAATGAACCATCTCAACCCAATAGTTTAAGCTCTTAGATGAGATCTCAAGATATAATTTATATTATTCTCTAACAGAGGGTTGGCCATATAGACAAATACAATTAGGAGGAGGTAAATTGAGTACTTCCTTTTTGAACTATTAAAAACATGTTGTGATTGGAAAACCCAACATATAACCTTGTTGTTATTAGAAATGTTGCCAAGGAATTATAAATTGAACTACTCAAATTATAATAAGTAGGTAAGGGAGAGAGAAAAAAGAATAAAAAAAACTTTTAAATGAACATCAAAATCTTGATTAAAATACCACTAATATAATTAGAAAGTGCTTAATAAAACGAATCGAAAAAAATCAAAAAATATTATAAACAATAACAAAGCCTGCCATGCTTATAGTTTGAAGGTGATGGAAGTTCATTTTTATTTGACGACAAGTGTGGCTTTACTTCTATTATAATTAATGATCTTTTTAATATTTTTGAATTTATATTGTCAATATTTTCATGATTGTATCAATAAAGTTATAATTAGAATTTTAATATGTCGGTTGATTTTTTTTCACTCTCATCTCTCTCATCATAATTTATACAATCTATTTCATAATTTATTCAAAATGTCATGATTTTAAATATCAATAAAGTTAAATATTGCGTTCTCTTGATCCAACTATTACATGTATAAACTATATTATTTCACTGATTTTTTAAAATTATATTATTCTATCAATTTTTAAAAAATACCGTGCTAATAGGAAAAAATAGCCAAAGAAAAAAGAAAAAGAAAAAAAATGAAAATGAAGTGCTTGGCGCAATTGAAAAGGTGTAAGTCTGCCAAAGTTGCAATTTTCCCTTCTTTAAAGGACGAATATTTTATAATTACTTTCACAGAAGAAATAAAAATAAAAAATCTGCCTTCGCTGATGCCAACCCAGAAGAATGGAGTTATCACCTATAAGCACTTGCACAGGGTTTCACCATATCCACCCCCGCCCAACACCCTTATCTTTCCCATTAACTCCTCGTGTATCCACCACCACCAGCAGAAGCAGCGGCAGCGGCAGCGGCAGAGGCAGCCAACGCAGTTCTGCAGCAGCAGCAACACCAACACCAACACTTGTCGATATCTCTTGTAATGACCCACAAAACGGCTGTGCAGTTGACGCTCAAAGGCGTTACTCAAAGCCATACTTGACTAGAAAAAATGCCATTCTTCAAGTTCAACAATCACCCCATTTGGATTCTGCTCTCCAAAGGTCCTTCCTTTGTTTTTTTATTCTTGAATGATAATATGCCGTAAAAATGCAGTGCGAGTGTCAAGATTTTACTTTTCAGTGAAAATGTGAACTAGGTTTTAATCGTTTTTAACCCTTCCAAGGTAACTTTTGAATGCAATTTTTTATCTACTTGCCTGGTTTTGTGGGTTCTGGAATTTTGCTGTGATGCCTTTTCTTCTTTCTTTTGTGTGTATTTGATTTTACTTGTTTGATATTACACAAAAAAAGGATTCTCTGAATGATACATGGAACTTATAATTCTAAGAAATTAACCCTTTTGTGGGAATTGTTCCTTAAGGTTGAAATTAGGCAAGGGGTCGCGTTTTAATTCATTGAACAGTTTATTTTTTAGTGGTAGGTATTGGGCTTGGGGTGATATTTGCCGTGGAGATCAAGATTGAGAGCTAGAACTTATGAATATGAACTGTTTTTTGTCCAATTATTTGAAACTTAGCTAAGATTCTTAGAGATGGTATGTCCTGGAGGTTGTCTCGGTGCAGACAGATTTTGATGAAACTATGATAAGGGGAATTGTTTGTTAATTTCCCATGAAATCATGATTTTAAATGATTCTAATAAAAAAAGAAAACTTCTGTAAATTGGTGTTATGCATCTGTTATATTAGTGATACATTGATCATAAAATCAATGTTACTAAATTAAGCTTCTAGTATGAATCCATTTCCCTCATTCATTTCTGTTTTTAGCTAAACTTCTTGCAACCTGTTGTGATGGTAAATCATTCCTTATCACTTCAACACACATCAGTTTTGGTCTGCTTTCCCCTTTTTCTCACTCATCTCTTCAATATGCTCATTATTGCTCTCCTAATGCCCTCACTGGACATGATCAAACTATCTTGGACAGTCCTTATTTTAACTTACAACTATCATGGACAACCCTCCTCAACGTGTTCCGTTTCCACCTTTCTGCATATACTCTTCTCACAATCGGTACTTCAACATGGTCCCTCTTCCTCTCCAAGATCCCATTGGATATGGATGAAATATTTTGCCCCTGAATGATCCTCAAAATGTGCTACTTTCACCATTCTGCAGCTGCACTCATTTCTTATCCAGTCTTTTCTTGTGTCACCACAAATTCATCTTAGCATCTGCATCTCATTTGGGGTTAGCATAAAAATCTTGCTACTCTTCTTTATTATAACTATATTTCACTGATTCTATGAGTACTATCTTCGACTCTTCATCAACATTCCCTGCTATTGTATGATGGATCCTGTAATGCACAAAAAATCATCACTGTTCGGCTTGTTTATCCATCCTTGTGTTGATCAGAATTCATCTCGTCCCTTGCATTGCTAAAGTTCCAATGAATATCTATAAATACCATATCAATTTCCTCATTTGGCAGCTTTTGACAAGATTCACCTGAGAATTTTTCTCTCTAATTCCATCTCTTACTCTCTACAACTTCTTTTCTCCATTACTGCATAACTATACCACAACACTACCTCACCCTTGTACCATTAAAAGACCCTTTATCTACACTAGTCACAGTCAGTGAGCTTGTACTTCCATAATATACCACGGTTCACAGAGGGGACACTAATCTCATTGTTATTGATAAACCGATCTTCTCTCTTTTTTGCTTGGGTTGGGGGGGGGGGGGGTGGGGGGGGAAGAAGGGCCTCCATTACATTAATGGGGGATTTGGGCTGCCAAAACATCAAAACGAGGACTCAAAGAAATCTGGTTGTTTTTCACTTGAATTTAATTCTGATTAGTTCCATCTTAAATTATTCCTTTTATTTCTTTGATTTGTTACTAGAGTTGTTTGATGTAAATGAAACAGTCTGTATATTACTCATTGTACAGATTTGGAGGGGTGTTGAAGGTCCAAGACTTGAATGTCATTTTGCGGAATTTTGGGCAGCAAAGCAGATGGCAGGATCTTTCTCAGGTACTGCTACCTGAACACTGCAACACTTGGTTTTAATAAGCTAACTATTGCTGCTCTGCATGGGTTTATACTTCGAAATTTCTTCCGTTTCAATGATTCTGATTCTCATGTTTCTTGCATGTATACATGCTTCCACATGACTAACTTCATTATGCTGTTAACGTGTCATCTATTTGTTTCTTGGTTTTGTCTTTTCTCATGTACTTTAAATCATAACTTTTCACTGGTGCAGCTCCTCTCAAGGTGAAATACATTTTTATCATTTTTGTCATATTCTTATATTTGATTCTTCCATGATATGATTTCAATAATAAGTTGAGTCCCCTTGGACTACCAGTCCTGGACTAGAAGAAAATTTTCTGTAGATTTATTGTCCTAACCCTAGAACTCTTTTGGTACATTTTTTCCCCTTCCAATGGTGTCAGCACCTATTATAGACTTGTTAAATATTGTAGAAACACAGAAAAAGTGATGAAATTATGGTGTCCAATAACAAGAACAATAATTGACACCATACATTATCTTTATTATTTCGCTTCCTATTGTACCTTCTTTTTTAAAAAATAAATGGGTAATTTTCATTCAACATGATGCGTTGAGAGCTGCATGTAAGGGCCGAGTTAAGGCTTACATGGAATCAGACTAATTGGGGCATAATAATCATCAACAACTCAATTTGCTCTCAGTTTTTATTGCAGTTTCCCATTATTTGGAGTCATAGCCAGTTGGCATAGGAGGATGACTGCCACCAGTGCTCAAACTTTCTAAAAGTCTGTCAATTAAAAATAACTTTAAGAAAGTGGAAATGAGATGAGTTGTGCCATAGTGGGGAATTATAGTGTATCCAACTTCATATCTTTCAATTGCATATAATTTAATTGAATACTTAAAGGTAAATGTCCAAAAGAAATAATTGAAGGTAAAAACACAGTAACTAATAGGTGCACATCTCCAATTTGTTGAAACTGAGAAAGGGATCCAGTCAATCCAGTTTTAAATGATTCAAAATTTTGCACTATTGATTCTACCTATTTTTATTTATTTATTTTTTGATACTTTCGGGTGTGGGTAGAATCAGTAACCCAAGAAGAGACATGCTTAGGTACTTGATAAGAGTAGATCATTAATAAGTTCATGTAACTACATCAACCAATTTTATGGTTTTGTATAAAATAAGCTAAAGTTATCTATTAAGAATGCATGGAATCATATAATTAATGGGTCCCTCTTGCATTTGAATGCAGCAGAATGCTTTAGTTCTCAGGTGTCAAACCGTTTTTCTTCTATGTCATGATACCAGTATTCACGAATAGCATCGTACTTTAACCATCATTAGAAGCATGCCCCCCCCCGCCTATTTTGATCAGTCATTTTTGTCTTCACCACAAAAGGATTTTAGCTAGAATTATTGGTTGATTGTTTTTACAGCTCTTCAATCTAATTTCTACTAATTTTGTGCTGAGAATTTTCCATTTAGAATTTATTTCATTTGCCTAAAGGACTTGTGTGTTACTGTAACTCTCTCCCTCTCTCTCCCTCTCTCCCTCTATGTGCGTGCACATGCATGCCAATTGAGTTTTTATATTGTTTTTTAACACAATCAATAACTTCAGTCATTTCTCTTTCCCTCTAGTTGAAATTATTCTTGTTTGTTTTACTTTTGTGACAATTGCAGCTCTTTGACTGGATGCAACAGCACAGCAAAATCAGTGCTTCATCTTATAGCAGTTATATAAAGTTCACAGGGACAAGTCTAAACCCTGCAAAGGCATTAGAAATATACAACAGCATTCCTGATGAATCGACAAAAAATAATGTCTTCGTATGTAATTCAGTTCTTAGATGCCTGGTCAGGAATGGCAAGTTTGATAGCAGTATGAAATTGTTTCGTAAGATGAAGCACAATGGTCTAATACCAGATGCTATTACATATAGTACGGTATGTAAAATTTAAAAACACCATTTGTCATTTAAGTTTGCAACTACAGCCAAATAAATGAAGATAGAATTCCTTGCTATGGTGGACTCTATCACTCTAATTATATAAGTATGGGTCTCAAAACATTCCTCCTGTTTTAGAGCTAGAGTTAGACACATAATCTTCATATCTTTAAGAAAAACATTATTTAATGGTTTATCTGGTACCACGTAACAAACCCATGCATAATAATGTGCCTGTATGTCTACATGGGAATGTGATCAGTTATATGCAACTTTATATATGCATGTGCGGATGTATGATTTAGACTAAAACTGCATCTGTCAAAATTTCGTTTTCATTTTTTTTAAGTTGGTTGGGCCATGACCCAATCCCACTGCAGAAAGAGATAACGTGCTGACTGATAATTGATATGGTTAAATATTTACTCTATATAGGCTCAGCTAGATGGCAGCTTTTAATCTATTGGGCAATTTAAGATTTTCTTGCAGACTAATTTTTCTGATATCTTTCTTTCACCACCACCACTTTTTTTTTTTTTTTTTTTATCTTAGCTGCTAGCAGGGTGCATGAAAGTCAAAGATGGGTATTCTAAAGCATTGGATCTGGTTCAGGAACTGAATTACAATGGACTGCAGATGGACAGCGTAATGTATGGGACACTTTTGGCGGTTTGTGCTTCAAATAATCGGTGCGAAGAAGCGCAAAGCTATTTTAACCAGATGAAGGATGAGGGTCACTCACCTAATATATATCATTATAGCTCGTTACTCAATGCTTACGCTTCTGGTGGAGACTACAAGAAGGCTGAGGAGTTGGTGCTGGACATGAAATCTTCAGGGTTAGTACCAAATAAGGTTTGTTTCATTTTTTTCTTGCCATGAGTTTTTAGTGGTGGCATATCCGTGTTTGTTTCCATTGCAATAAATATAATAGAATCATATACTCATTGCTTCCAGTTGTTCTGAAATGATGTTGTTTCAAATAATAACAATAATTATAGAAAATCAGAAAAAGTAATATATAGCCTTTCCTAAATAGATCATAAAAAAAAAATTACATTTATCAAACACTATTTTCTAGATTTAATTCTAATGCTAGATTTCAATGGTTATACTTGTGGAAGCGGTAATGAACAAACACTTTTTTCCTTATCATGATGCCTTTGTTGTAGTTAAGAGGAAATTTGACCATAAAATATCTAATTGAGGTCAATGGTATTCTTGTTGTTGAACAATACTTCATAGCTTCTTTCATTTTCTTCTTGTTGCAGATTCAATTTTTTTTTTAATATTTATTTGGTATATTGTGTTGCTTATAACTTTTGATTTGATATATTTTCTTTATTTTTCAAATAAAAGATGAACATCAAGGACCTTATCTTGATCTTGTTTTCTGCCCTTTTTTTCCTTGGACTATTTTTCTTATATGGTTTTCTTTTTTGTCAACAAATAAATCACTCACTAAACCTTTGGCATCCATGTTTATCATTCTGAAAATGCTTGCAGGTAATGTTGACAACTCAGCTAAAGGTATATGTAAGAGGACGCTTGTTTGAAAAATCTAGAGACCTTCTGGTAGAACTGGACACTTTGGGCTTTGCGAAAGATGAGGTAAATAAAGCTCAAACTGACATTTTTATGTCTCATCAAAGCTGTATTTTCTATCTCTTATTTTTTAGATGGAAATTTAGAGTGAAGAAATTGTATCAACAAGTTGTGTTCAGGTTCAATAATTTCCAGATTCTATGCTTTTCATTAGTTTTTTCTTCTGCACATCTCTTATGTAATTTTTTAATGTTTGCTTGATGAAATTGTTAATATTTTTTTTCATTTTAAATCCCAAGCATTCATCACAAAAATCCTTAATTATCTATGGGGAAAAGTTTTTCTTTAGGTTTATTTCCAAGAGAAAGATACATATGTTGCATTTCAAAGAATGCCCGTGTCGTTGGTGCCACTATTTAATGTTCTTAAGAGGATATTGAATTCAAGATTTATTATCAGAAATTTGTTCTGTATGATTTTTATATGCTCTGTACTTGTTAAAACTGCCTCCATTACAAGCTGCAGTAAAATATGCTTCTTTAGCTACAGCCATCCTTTTTTTATTTATTTCTTTTTACTATGCTTCTTTATCTCAATACATGAAAATATATTTGCAGATGCCCTACTGTTTATTGATGGATGGCCTTGCCAAGACTGGGTGTATAGATGAAGCAAGATCAGTTTTCAATGAAATGAAGGAAAAATGTGTTAAACCTGGTATATAATCTATGTGATATTGTTGGGCATTTTACAATTCTTATCAGTTACATACCCAAAACATCTGTGATTATGAATTCGGTATACTGGTTATGTTAGTTTGAATAAAAAGCTTAAATGCCATTTATTTACCCATAGGGTTAATCTGTAAGTGTTTTGGCTTAAACTAAGTGGAAGCATATTTAGCTTAATATATATGGTCTTCGTTGAGTGTGTTGTTTTCATCTTGACAATCCTGGTTAATTCTGTTTCATCATTTTGGGATTGAGATGATTTGGCAATGGATTCAGGAAAGACTTTACTTTGTTTTTTTGGTTTATTCTTTTAGGATTTGATTTTATGTTTTACCCTAGCATCTAAAGTTCTGAGCTGTTCAGAGATAGGTAGCCAAGGTTGCTACAAGCAGTTCACTAAAATATGATGCTTGGTGCATGGTTTATATTAACCTGCACCACTGTTAAAGTGTGACTTTGTTTGACCATTTGGTTTGTTTTATAAGCTGTCTGAACTGTTTGTTCATGACTACATTTTGTTACATTCTAAGATTGCTAGAACATTTTGTGCATGCTTCTACAAGCTATACATTCTGCTGTTTTATTACACTTTGTGAACATTAATCCTTTTCCCTACCTTCAGGTGGCTATTCCTACAGTATAATGATTTCATCATTTTGCCGAGGTGGGCTTTTTGAAGAGGCAAAGGAGTTGGCAGAGGAGTTTGAAGCCAAGTATGATAAATATGATGTAGCTATATCGAATGCAATTCTATGTGCCTACTGTAGAGCAGGTGAAATGGAGAGCGTGATGCGAACAATGAGGAAAATGGATGAATTGGCAATCAGTCCTGACTATAATACTTTTCATATTCTGATCAAATATTTCTGCAAGGAGAAGTTATATATGCTTGCTTACCAGACCATGGAAGACATGCATAGGAAAGGCCATCAACCTGCAGAGGTATGTTTGTTTTTCATTTTAACCAACTTTCATCTATTTATCCATTTGTTCTTTTTCTAATACAATTGGAAGGCTTTAATGTTAGTGATATGGAATTAGACATAATCATGCAAAAGCATAAGTGTACTTCATTAATTACCCTTTCTTGTCTTGCAAGATAGAAATGATAAAGATGCAGCACCGAAAAAAGTCTTTGATATTATTGACTATTGAATCAGTGATCATGCTTCCACTCTCTCGATTAAAACATTGTTGTTGCAAAGAATTATAAGGCTGAAAGTTATCTCTCGGGACAGCAATATGAAAATCAATCTACAGCTGCTGTGGACGAGGTAAAACGATGTTATTTGCATATGTGAGGGAGAACTAGCTGTTGAACAGTGTCAGTTTCCACAGGTTTCTTTTACCAAAAATTGGACTGGATAGATTATCCAATGTTTTTGTATTATCTGCCATTGCCAATTTTGTTTTTATCCCATCCATCTTTGATTCCATTGATGCAACCTTGCTTTTAGGATTCCAATTGTTTTTTTTTTAATTTCTTAAATTTTGAGAAAATCTAAGCATTGGGAACCATGATGATAACTTGGAAAAATAGTGCATGCTAGAAAGAAAATTACATGAGTGGGGTGGGGAGGGAAGGGGTTGCTTTAGTTCTTAGGAATTGGATGTAGAATAGCTTTGGCATTGTGTCCCGCAAAAGATTCATGGTGAGTTGGGGTTTGTTATATGTAGAATTAGGGTTGAATATGACTTGTTTTGGAAGAAATTGGTTTGGAATAAGGCTGTTAACATACTAACTAGGGGTATTGTATCTGGTGATTTTTAAGCAAGAAGGAAGAAGAGTAAAATATAAGAGTGAGAGAGGAAGAACAACTCTAGGCATTGAGCCTTCAAAATATCTTTAAAATCTCAATTTTATTCCGTAACTCATCGATATGAAAAGTAGGACATTGCATCTCTATTTAACTCCTAATTAGATAATAAGAGAAGGAAGAAAAACTCTAGGCACTAAGTGATGCAAGATAGCTTTTGGGGGCTGTTCTAGATCTAACTTTCAGAGGTTGGTTAGGACTAATATTGATGGGTGTTTTTAAGGTTAGATTGATGGGGTTTGTTACTTTGTTTTCTGAAAATTTTATAAACTAATAGAGCCACACTAGTAGTGTTTCTAGAAGTCACACCTAGAGGGTGGAAAACCTAAGCTTCACACCTAGGGTTCTTACGAGTCACCCTAAGGGAAAGATCGAGTCACACAATCTCAATAAATTGTTGGAATTTACTCATGTATCGATTCTCTGTTGAACATTGCATAACCTTGATATAAAGTTACTAATAGCTCAAGTCCAACAAGGATTCTTATTCCTATATAAGAAAATACTAATCATCTATTAAACTTGATAAAGCGAATTGCTTCAGCACTAATAAAATACTATATAGAAAATAGAAGCTAGAACTAGAAAACTTTCCAGATTTTCCAGAAAATCTAGTAATCACAGAAACACCCTTGTTTATGGAAATCACAATAGAAAACACAAATTCAGCCTCTTTTTTTCATCTGCATCATTAAGCCTTAGCTATAAAAACTCAATTTTATTTTATGAATAATGAAAAATAAGACATTGCATTTCTATTTATAGAGAATGTAACTCTAGGACTTCTGAAGAAGAATGTATCTACATTTCCTTGATCAGAAAAACAGTTAAATGGGAATAATAAGGCATTGATGACTAAGACGTGAATTTCCAAAATAAAACCTTGGCCTTCTGCAAAGTCATAAAATTTCCAAAGTACTGCTGTTTGCAGCAGCATGCCAGAAATTACTGTCCTGCCCATGCTTACCAAAAACCATCCATCTAAGACTATCATAGACACATGTTCCTTGACCAAACAACAATTAAACACGCATTGAGTTTCCAGAGAGGTGAGTTTTTCTTTTGGTATGATACAGCCACTTCAATCTTAATTGATCTGAACTTAACGTATATGTATCTTGTTATACAGCTTATTCTTCTTTCATATACATACATACATATACATAAGAGATTGCTATAATGAGCTTGAAATTGATTCCATACTTCCTAGTGACCTCCGAAAATGGGCTGCAAATTTTAATTTAGAATCAATAAATTTAAGTGAAGGATTGCGACTCTAAAACTTTTAACATCTATTCTTGTCCAGGAGCTTTGTTCTTCGTTGGTTTTCCATCTTGGTAAGATTAAAGCTCATTCAGAAGCCTTTTCAGTTTATAGTATGTTGAAGTATAGCAAAAGAACAATGTGTAAAGCCTTTCATGAGAAAATTTTACACATTCTTATTGCTGGAAAGCTTCTCAAAGACGCATATGTAGTAGTTAAGGTATGCTATACTTTCTTGGAAATAAATTGGATACATGCACGATCTGTCCTTGTGTTGATTGTTTTCTTAAAACCTTCTTCTCAGGATAATGCAAAATTTATATCTTCAGCTGCAATTAAGAAGTTTGCAAAATCATTTGTGAAGCTTGGTAACATCAATTTGATAAATGATGTTCTGAAGGTTATTCATGGTTCTGGATACAAGATAGATCAGGTAACTATGATGGACTTGTATGAAATTATATCAGTAAATATTTTGTTTGTTTTTGTTTGAGGGGAAGCTTGCAGTTTTGTTCATTACTTCTAATTCATATTACTATGCTGAACTCATGATGCATGTTAGGCTGTGGGGAATCTATGATATAGATGAATGCATCTTGCGAATTGTAAATGCTAGTTGGCTTTTCAACATGATCAAAATTCCAATTCATCTGTTTTTTCCTTCCCTCCCTGAATTTTATTTTTCCAACGGAACATAAGACATCTAGTATAACCAGATTGTTTTTTTAACAACTCGCACACAAAAGTCCGATCATGTGCATAACAAAATCCATGCCATGAATAAATATGTAAATCCATGCATGCTTCAATTACAGTCCGAGTAGTTCTGTAAGCTAAAGGCAGGCATTAATTTGGGTAATTGAGTAGGTTGAAACTTTTATCAATTCCACTAGATGATGTAGAAAGTGGTAAAGAAGGCTTTCTGATAGCAGCATAGAAATTGGGTTTTCTCAAATTTTATAGCAATGAAATTAAAGGCTCTTATACCAAGTGCTGTAGAGCAAGATGGAGAGAATTCAAGGAGGTTTTCAATGCATTAGGAAACCCTTAATTCCTCGAGTGGGTGTTTTCTGAATCCACAAGAAACAAGTTTCTAAGATCCACAAAAAAAACAAAGAAAAACATGATGAGGTCCTCACAAAGTGACCATCAAAGCCTAAAACTGCCCTTCCTAATAGAATGTATAAATTTGCTAAATAGGAAATATATCCAAATAAATAACAATAATATCCTAAGTATCCCACATATTACAAGAAAAAGACTTGTAAAGGAATGAATCACTACAAAAGTTGGGCATGCACACATTAGAGCTTGCAATTTCCCAAAGTCAGCAATTGCATTAACTCTTCAGGAATATAACTAGACTAGCTGATATGTGCATGCCAATTCAGAATCCAATTTCCCTTTCTCCTTTTCCATCTCTTATCCTATAATATAAGTCACTTTTCAGCATAATCAGTTGTCTTCTGTTTCTCAGCGACTATTTCAGATGGCCGTGTCACGTTACATTGCTCAACCTGAAAAGAAGGACTTGCTTCTACAATTGCTACAATGGATGCGAGGCCAAGGTTATGTTGTTGATTCATCAACAAGAAACCTGATCCTTAAGAATGCACACTTATTTGGTCAGCAACGCATTGCTGAGATCTTGTCCAAGAAGCACATGATGTCAAAAGCCTTGAAATCTCATTGGATGACAAAAGGCTAGTCTAGAACTGAAGGAGATGAAGGTAATACAACTTTTGGAGTTTATCCTTTTCTAGTAGTTTAACCCATTGGATTTTATTTGTCTCTCCAAATTTTGTTTAGAACTGTTCTTACTTCATGAATATCTTTTAGATTGAACACTTGGTTCTGACTATACATGGATGGGACCAGATTAATTTTTTTTCTGTAGTAATGTGACAAGTAATCATCACCATCAAATAAAAAAAAGAGTTAATTAGTGTTCACAATAATTTTTTATGACAACACTTTATTAAAGCATTGAAGTTGCCTAACAATCCATTGTTATGACCTCTCGATCTTGCAATTAAAGTACATGTACAAGAATAACAATGAAGCCTTAATTCGAACTAGCTGGGTCAACTATATGGATCCTTATGTGGCATTTAGTTTAATCCTAAATCAAATCCATCACAATATCAAGAGACTTCAGATTTTTCAATACCACTTCCTTCAACGTTATCTATGGTCTTCCTTTTCCTCTCACCTATATCATTCCACTGGCAACTACTTGGAAGCCAAGGCCTTTAATGTCCTTTGTCAAACATGGTCAAACCACCTTTTGGTAGATGTGTTTATGCCATGCCCCAAGTCTAAGGGTAGGGTTTGTTGTGAGACCTGAAGAGTTGCACAAAAAGCACAACACTGATTTGGATTTATTGTCCAAGGTGTCTGAAAGTAACTCCTTATAACACATAGTTCCTTGAGTCATTTTTATATCTTATTCAATTTCTTCATAATCCATCCATGTGGAATATTTAGGTCTCAAATTTAGGATCAACCAGCAAGAGTGGGGGATTCTAGAGATGGTCCTCACCCTCTTTAAGGATGTAGCATTTTGCCCACATAGCATTTAGTTTCCACACTTTGCTAGGATTGGCTTAGATACCATTGTGTCACACCTAGGCTTGGGGGATTAGTTGCCTACAACTGCAACATTGAGTTGAGCTTCTTATCTTTATTGTCTAAAAGGTTCATTATCCCTCATAGGTCATTAAGCCATTCCTTATATTTTTTTTAAAAAATCCTCATAATCCCACCGTATTGTGATATGCAGGATCACAATTTAAATATGATCTTATCCATCATAAACCCACTGTTTTGTGATATGATCACAATTTACTTCTAATCTTATCCTTTCTTATGTTACCGCACATCCATTACCTTACACATCTCTACAACATCTGTTTTATGGTTTTGGTAGTGATTTAATTGCCAGCATTCACTCCCATCTAGCATAGTTTGCCCTATCACCATTTTCTTTCTAGAATGACTTAAAGCTTGGCTTTAAGGTAGCTAGTCAATCCAATTCGACAAACATGGTCTTTTGACTTCTAAGAAGTTACTTTCACTTTATCATGGATTTTATGGTCGCATAACATGCTTTGTAGTACTTCTCCACTTTAGCCACCTTGCTTTGATTGTAAGAATTTAATCATTATCAATTTCTACATTCTTTTGAAGGATAGAGCCCAAATACCTAATTTGGTTGTATTTTGACACCACAATCCTATCCATGTACCTCTCCTCGATTCTCTTTATGAGAGCTAAATTCGTGGTGGATATACTATGCCTTACTTAGCTTAAAATCCTTATTCGTAGGATTCCTCTTCCAAAACTCCAGCCACTTGTTTCATCAACTAACACAATATCATCAACAAATAGTATGAATCAAGTTATATGATCTTGTATTTGGCAAGTTTGCTCATTCATAACTTAGGTGAACAAGTAACATCTCAAAGTAAACCATCGCTGTAAACCCATTCTTATGGAAAACTCATTTAACTCATTTGTATCCCCTCCAATTGTGCTCATGCATGTGACTGTTTCATAATAGATGTCTTTAATACTATGGATTGCTATCGTTTGCAAAACCTAGATTGGCGAGGAATATGATCTATTTAGAACCATGTTTCTATTTATTAAGATTAAGAAATAGAACACCTGATTTGATTCATTCACAGTGGTCTTGATATGATCATCTCAGGGTCCCTTTAAGTAAAATAAATTCCATCAAATTAAGTATGATTGTACGTGCAATAGCATCTAATGTACCAAAACTATCAATGAGTTGAAACTCGATATACCTTTCTTCTAGTTTATAGAATCACTTTCTTTAGTTCAAGATCCCTCTTACTCACAAAAATAAAAAAAATTAGTGTATTTGTTCCACCAAAAAAATCAATGGCTCCCTTGTTATCATGTGACCAACTTGCTAGACCTTTTTGCATATTCAGATGTCAACCTTGCATCATAGTCTTATGACTTTGTGGACGTGTGTTTTGATGAACGTTTCCCTATGACCTTTTTTGTCAGGAGGCATGAAGTCATGGGGTGAAAATTGTTGAACAATTCCTGTTATTGAATTTACATCTAAAAATGCATGAAGTCATGATGTTGGATTAACTAAATGCCTAAATGCTTTCTATTCTGATTTTCCCATTCAGTCTGATAGAATACCAACTTAAAAAACTCCTTTGCATTAGTTCCTGATTCCTTCCATATCAGTCATGCTATGCTCTCTGTTGTTAATGCTTTGATAGAGGTACTTTTTGCTAGAAGGCGGCATTTTCCCTAGCTAGAGCATACTGGTGGAACCCAGTATTCCATCTTTGTCCCCCTCCTTGGTGGTGTTGCTATTCATGGATATGCATAAAAAAATGTCCATCTAAGGTATCAAATAAAGGCTCGTTATTTAGGAACTTAGCTTGGTCCAGAAACATCAGCTGTCAGCAAAGTTAGATCTCCTTAAGGAGTCTTGCATATTAATGCTTGTAGGTAGACTCTGTAAGTTTATTGATTTGCGTGTATTCTTGACAGGTCAAATGTTGTTGAGTTCTAGACCCACTGAATTTTTTTTTTTCAAGTTTATTTTTCATGAGTTTCTTTGTATACTCCAATGTATGTTCTGCTATCTTGAATTTTGTCTAACATGTCGTCCCACTGTTGATTTTTACATTATATTGATTTCTACCTCTTTCTCTTCATAGGAAACTGTTGGACAAAGAACTTGGCCTGAGCACTTTTCCCTCTTTTATGATTCGATTTCCATTCTAACTATCTTAGAGAACTTCGGAGGAAATGGCTGACGAGGACAAGATACATGGTCTTTTCACTTGCTGGAATTGAAGCAATACCATCAGAAGGAACACAACCATCATAAGAAACACAGTTAAGTTATTGTACTTCACGCAGTCTCGTTGCTTCTGATTCTTTGGGAATACAAAGGAGCTGGTTTGATAAAATCATCAAAAAAGAATTGAAGATGTTTCCAACTAATGCCACTAGGCGAAAGGGTTTGTAATCTATCAAAAGCCAAAGAAAATGATTTGCTTCATCTGGTACAGATACGCCTTCAATAAAATGGCAGGACCGTCCTAGGCATGTTGCTACTAGGTATTTTGCTGTACTGGGCCTCTATAAAATCAAGAGTATTGTTACATGCATTTGCTATTCCTTTTGTTTTCAAGGATATAATGTTGTTCTGTATTTTCTTAGTTTAGAGTAACTTGGTGAGATGTTCATACTTTAGAGTCTGTTTGGCCCTGATGTGCCAATAAATCAAGCACCGTACCCTTTTTAGCTAATTATAAGAGCAGCAGGAAAAGATGTGCTTCCTTATAATCGTTTTTTACCCCTTTTTCTGTGATAGAGCATCTGCTTTTCTCCAACTGTAGGGTAGGAGCCAAACGAAGCTTTAGTCATATATTGCTGATGAGATGAAGGAAATTAGGATCCATCGAAGAGAAGAAATGGAAGGCCTTCATAAAAACTCTCGTTCATGACTAAATGACATTATTTTCTCCAGTTATAAATAAGAAAGAACAATGGATAAATGGAGGCTGGTTTCTCATGGGGTGTCCTCGCTTCAGCATGTGTTTCAATCAAGTTCAGAGCTAGCGTAAGTCTACCCTCATGGAAAATATATCTAGATTCGTACTATAGAGTATAAATAGGAATATTTCAAGGTTGTTTTTGATTAGTGCTTCCAAATCTTGTTTTTTATTTTGGAGTGTTTGGGATTGTGATAAGTGTTTGTTTTTTTTAAGTGTTTTTAACTAAGAAATATATTAAAATAATATTTTTTTTATTTTTTTTTAAAATAATTTTTGATATTAATATATTATAATGATTTAAATACATAAAAAAATATTAATTTAAAATAAAAAATAATTAAAATATTTTAAAAAAAATTAAAATTCTTTTAGCAGGTTCGAAATATTTCCCCATTAGCTTCTAATGGCCATGTTTGTACCACGGTGGCAATGGAGGGTCGTTGCCGATTCTAGCCCAAAAAGACAATGAATATCAATAATGTATTGTAAAGTTTGTTAACATATTATAATCTTGTAAATATAATTTGAGTTTATATCATTTTAGTTTGGATATCTTTTAAAAAAAAATTGAGCTAATTTGATATAATTTATCAAGTGACACCTTTTAATCATACCAAAATTTTTATTCAGAATAAAATATCATCATAAAATACTTGGATAAAAGAGTTAAAATTAATTAATATTTGAAATAAAAAGGTTGAATAAAATGATTTTTATATAAAAACATTAATTTAAATAAATAGATATTGTATGTAATGGATTAATTGAAATAATTTGATGATAATATATATATAATAATAATAAATTTATTGTTATTTATAAAATATTTTATGGAACAAACCTGAAAAAAATTATCTAAAAAAATGTTATAATATACCAAAAAAATACCCATTAAGAAACTAAAACTCTTGTATAAGGTGGAAAAAATGAGCCAATAGCAAATCACCATGTCATAGAATTACGTGTATAACAAAGAACAAACAAAATAAAAATATTAGAACCTAGTCCTTGTAGTCTAGTAATACTAGTTAATTGAATTGTGATTTGCTGCAGGTTAGATATTCTTATTTTTCATGAAAAATTATATATATAGATTTTAAAAAAAAACATTTTATGCATATATGTAGTTAAATAAACTAATAATTATGTGCACTAATAAATAAATAAATAATTATTAATGACATCTAAAAATAAAAATTAAAAAATTAAGAGACAAATATAAATCAAGATATTTAATTTTAAAAAATATAATATTTACCTGATCATGTTTGCTAATTAATTAAACGAAAATAGCAATAGACAAACATATTAAATTGATTAAATAAAATAAAAATAGAAAATAGAAAATAAATAACATGCAAGGCAACTTATATTAAAAATATCATTTGAAAATAAATATTTGTTATTTTAAAAAACATAGCTTATCTATACAAAAAATAAAAACAAAATCATAAATGAATTAAAAAAACTACTCCTGAAATTAAACGCATAACCAAAAAATCAATATCATTTTAAAAATGGTCTCTAAACAAAACAAAAAAGAGAAAATGTATTAATGTAAATATAATTAAGTCTTTTTTTATAAAAAAAAGCATGAATTGAAATTTAAAAAATAAAGAAAAAAAAAGAGCCAGACGTAGTTGGGTTTGGGAGGTCAAGTTGGCTCGCTTGGGCCATTTAACTTGGGTCCACACGAGGGCCACCAGGGTAGACCCGTGTGAACATACCTCTTTTTTGTTTAATCTACACTCGGGGCAGGCAGTCGTTTGCCCATTTCTTTGATAAAAAAAAAAACAGACGACGTTTCGCATGTTTTACTTAAATTTAAAAATCGAAACCTATGTTCTTTTGACCAAAAAACTTTTTTTTCAACTTTTTTTTACCCATAATACCTATAAAAACACGTTAGAAAACCATGGCAAATCTATTAATGATCTAAAAAAAAATCCCAAAAAATCAACCTGAGCTCAAATCTAATTTTTCTTGAACTTTTAAGATACAAAAACACTTAATATAAACTTTCATCGTCAATTGAAATAATTTGACATAAAAATCCCTAATTTTGATGGCATAAATCGGTGTCAATAATAAGTTTTTATCTCTATAGTTGAAATTCAACAACCCATTTCTCTCTCTCAATCCCTCCTTTCTCGATCAAGGATCAAACAATCACATAAATAAATATACGTACCAAAATAGAATTAAAATAATTTTGAAGAACTGAAATTATATATTTTTAGTGATTGTTTAAGTTGGAGGTCCAAAGTGATTTTTTTTTAAAATTTATGGTACATCACCATGTTTTTTGTGTTTTTCATTTTGGTTCTCTCTTTTTTAATCCCATCATTTCATAAGAATTTGAAATTAATTTTTTATCATGTAAGATTAAATATCTCAAAAATAAAGTTTAATAATCGGATTGAAAAAAATAAAATTTTACAAAGTGAAAAAATCACACTGAAAATCCGGCGCGTTTTAATTTATAGCATAATAAATTAACTAGTTTTAATTTGAGCAATTGTATATTACTTAACTAGTACTCATGATTTCAGAAACTATATATGCAATCCTATAATTTTAAATCACTTATAACTTAATCCTTTATTTTTCAATTTAGTATATTTTAACAAGAAAAATAAATATCTATGATGAAAATATTGGCTATAAAACAAATAAAATTTTTAAATTAAAAATATTACCAATAATCATGATTGACACTCGTCAATAAATTGTTTAATTTCTTTTTTCACACTATAATCCTTAATTAATATGATTTGATAAACTAGAGGGACTAAAGTATAATTAACTCAAAGACCAAAAGAGCCATAAGTAAGTCCAGTCCACTGTTTCCTGCCGAAGTCATCTGTCTCCTCCTCCTCCGCTTCTTGATTCTTTCGGTCTCACTCTCCCTCTTTCTTTGCCTCGCCTGCCTTGAAAACCCAACAATTATAACTATCATTTATTTATCAGTACAACACAGAGACACGGAGAGAGCTCTGTACTAGTAATGTTGGATCTTGTTGAACCCGTATATGTTTAGAAGATCTATCAATGGAGACCCGTTTTAGATCCGGTTCTTGTGTTCTTGTCATTCTATTTTGTGTTGTAGGATTTTGTGGGTTTGGTTCGGTTTCTTGTGGGGAGAATCGAAGGCCCAAAAACGTTCAGGTTGCTGTTCGGGCAAAATGGGAGGGCACTCCAATTTTATTGGAAGCTGGGTATATTTGCTCTTTCTTTCTTGAACTATTATTTTGTCTTGGGAATTTGGAGTTAATGTTTTTTTGAGGTTTTTTGAACTGGGTTTTTGTCTGTTGATCTAGTGTTTCTTTTATTTGTACAACAGTTCTTTTCTTTGTTTTTTTCATGTTTAAAGGAACAAGGCAGAAGTTGGTCATATGTTTCTTTGAGGTTTTTTGAAGTGTGTTTTTGTATTTTGATCACGTGTTTCCTTTGTTGGTATAAAACTTCCTTTCTTCTTTGTATTTTTTCATGTTTTTTTGATTAGTTTCTTGAATTTTCTTGTTTGTATGGAAGTGCATAATTGAGGTTTTGTAGGCAGAAGTTCGTCGTACATGCATAATGATGCAAGGATGCCGTTGTTTGTATTCAAGGATGTTTTTTATTTTTTATTTTTTTAATGTGGGTTTTTATCTGTTGATCTCGTGTTTCTTTTATTAGTACAAAATTTCTTTTCTTTTCTTTGTTGTTTTCTTGAATTTTCTTGATTGGTTTCTTGAATTTTCTTGATTGGAAGTGCATAACTGAGGCTGTACGCTAAGGAACCGCTTCTGTAGGCAGAAGTCGGTCCTAGACACGTAGCAGGTTAATGACGCGAGAACAAATGGGCGAATGGTGTGATCAGGGATGGCTGAAAGAGGATGCCTCTTCATAGGGGGTCTTTCTTAGAAGAAAATGGGAATAAAAGAACCAATAATCGGTTAATTATGTTGGAGTGTCTTGTGGTGAATATAAACAGCGTCTTAAGTTTGTGTGGGAAGTTCATTACTTGATGATGAATTTATATTGACCTTCTATGGTCTCTAGGTTAAATACCATTTCTTGTTGTTTTCTTTTAGTGAGAATTTTGAAATGACATCAAGGCCTCTTCTAAGAAAGGAAGTGGATGGTGGTCCTGAAACACCAATAACTTGTTGGAAGTCAGGATGTTGTTGCGAGGTCCTTTCCAAATGTTAATTTGTAGCCTCTCGTAGGCTGGAGGATTTCTCATTGATATATTGTTGAGTGGGTTTCAAGAAGCGATAGAATTGTAAGATAATGTGTAGGTGCCTATTATCAAACTCTGTTTGGTCGTTTGTGTGCTTGAATGAAGCTAAATTCAAGAATCTGTGTGAAAATTCTGTGTTGAGTCAATTTCCTGTGGAAACTCATGTTCTTTTCAGCTATTTCCCCGACAGTCTAGATTCTTTAACTTTAACTTGTAAGTACCGGTGTTGAATGCCCCTGGACAAATTGGACTGCCCATTCACGAGTCATTGGCCTTACTCATTTAGCAGTTCCATATAAATTAGCATTCCTTCCTGCAAAATGAAAGTTTTTCTCCTTAATATAAGAATAAGTTTTTATGGTATTCTTTATTTTTTTTTTTCCTGTCAAGTTCTTGTACATTAAGTCATTATTCTTGAATCTGTGAAACTTTTTCCCCCCTTTTGTTTCACTTCTGGGCGCAGGGAATTGCTATCTAAGGAAAGGAAAGACATTTATTGGGAGTTCATTGATAGCTGGCTTCATTCACAGAAGGAAGACGATGATTCTTCTACCGCTAAAGATTGCCTCAAAAAAATTATGAAACATGGACATGCTCTTTTAAGTGACACATTGGCCTCACTATTTGATTTTTCTCTTATTCTAAGATCTGCATCCCCAAGATTGGTGCTTTACAGACAGCTAGCAGAGGAGTCTCTTTCTTCTTTTCCACTTTTGGATGATAGTTTCTCAAACAATGCTAGTGGGGGCCTTGCCAAAACCAATGATACCAATGAAATGAAAAGGTCAGATCCCTTGCTTGTGCGAAGAAATCCTGAAATTCCTGGTGGGAAATGCTGTTGGGTGGATACTGGTGCGGCATTGTTCTATGATGTCGCGGATTTGCTATTGTGGCTTCATAGCCCTACTGGAATGTGAGTGTTTCCTTGTTTCATGGTTGATAAATCGGTACGTCCATCTAAATCTGGTATCACCAATACACTGCATGGCTTACCTTGGTTATATTTTTTCATGGTTGCCAGGGCAGGGGACTCGTTTCAGCAACCTGAACTATTTGATTTTGATCATGTTCATTTTGAATCACTTTCTGGAAGTCCAGTTACTATTCTGTATGGAGCTCTTGGAACTGATTGCTTTAAGGAGTTTCATTCCGCCTTGGTGGAAGCTGCTAAGCAGGCATGTTACTTGGTGTTATAGAGGATCTTATTATGCTGTGGAATCCAGGGGTGTTTGCCGTTCACTTCAAACAGTTAAATCTAATGAAATCAAACCCCTCCAAAACAAATCATATATTTTCCTTTTTCTTAGATGGGCCAGAAGATACGGATTCGTTATTTCATATATTAACTACAATAAAATATATGAAACACACTTACAGACATAAATACTCTGTTTGCCAGAACTACAATAGTATAAGTGTCTTCTTTTATTAAAAGCTGAACGAAAAATATTTTAGTTTAGTTGGAGAAAAAAACAAACCATAGTTTTGCTGTTCAAGAGATTACTGTTTCACTCGTGTACATTTATGGTACTATTTTCTCTCATACTATGAGTATGATATGTATATTGAATATTTATTTTCACTTTTTGTTGCTGACGAGTTGGCTAAAGTTTTCAGGGGAAGGTAAAATATGTAGTTAGACCTGTTATACCTTCTGGCTGTGAATCAAAAGTTGGGCGGTGTGTTGCTGTTGGGGCGAGTGACTCCTTAAATTTAGGTGGTTATGGTGTAGAACTTGCTATGAAGAATATGGAATATAAGGCTATGGATGATAGTGCAATAAAGAAAGGTTAGAAAGATAATCATTTTATGTACATAATTTAAAGCCAAGATGAAATTCTATAAGAGCAGTGTTATTCTGAATGAGCCAAACTACCTTTTTTGTTGCACTCTTTTTGACTGACGATGTAAGTTTCAGGTGTCACTTTGGAGGATCCTCGGACTGAAGATCTTAGCCAAGAAGTTAGAGGGTTCATTTTTTCCAAAATACTGGTTTGTTATACTTGAAACTTGCCCCTGTACTTCTATTTCTTTTCACTTATTTGTCTTATTTTAGACAAGTCTTTGACTATTTCTCTTTCTGTGCGTGTTCACGCGTGTACCTGCACTTTGTCTTATTATAATAATGAAGTCTGGCGGGGTTGTACGTTGCATGTTGTCTTCATTTTGGCTTGACAAGAAACCGCCTTGGGTGCTGCCAACCATTCATCTCTCTCTCTCCCTCACACATGCAGTGTGCTCGCGCGTCAACACGCACTCCTGCACGCACGCATGCACAAACTTTTAATTTTTCTAGTGCTAGCTGTTTGGGTCTGTCTTCCATTGATTAGGAACTGCTTAATGCAAATAGAGTCCTGACACAATTCCAGCTGGTTGATTAAAATGGAAGTGAGTAATTGGAAGGTGTATAGAAACTCCCATTCAATTGAAAAACTCTGCTCATCAAGATCAGGATAAGGGTGCTGAGATCTCTGTAATAATATCCCCAAGCTTAATAAATTAATTAAGAAAGCCCCACATATATGTTTCTGTACTGTAATCCCTCATTGGGAAACAATGATTAGCACTCATGTTTACAGACCAAATACAACTTCTGAACTTTTAAGTGTAGCTAAAATGTCATACTGTTCTTGATTTGCAAATATTGTTTGAAGTATAAACAAGAATGTACAAGAAAAGAAAGAAGTAGAAGATCAGGTGCAATGTAGGGAGGGACAGGCTTAAGTTAAAATCTTACTGACCAGAAAGTAAAGCGGTAAAAACTTTGGAAGAGGCCAGAAGGAAGAGTTAATTAGATAAATTCTTTCCCTGGCTTCTGTTCTTCAATAGTTTGGTGTGGCCTATTGCTCAAAATTACTACATGATCTGTTGCTTACTATTTTGGTGTCTGTTTAGTTTCTGTCTCCTCCCATAATGCTTATCTTCTGTTTTTTCTTTTGGAAATTTCTAAATTCATTATCTTTTTCTTATTTTAAAATATGAATTGTTGAGTGTTTTATCATCTTTAAATCTGAACATGAGCTGTAAAAGGCTATAACATGAATCATTTTTCCTGTATGATGGAAGATGTAAACATGAGCTGTAGAGGCTAATTGTTGAAGCCAAAGATGTTTAAAATTGGGATGATCTTCATGGAACTTTTGTGTTTTAGACTATACTTTGAAGTACTAGACACCTATCTGCTCGCTGTAGGGATCATGATTGCTATGTTTTTCACGTGTAGGAACGTAAACCTGAGCTTACATCAGAGATTATGGCTTTCCGAGACTATTTATTGTCGTCAACAATATCTGATACACTTGATGTTTGGGAACTAAAGGGTATCTATAATTTAGGCCTTTCTTCATGATTGCTTGGATAAACTGCAGTTTTCTGATCTCTTTTCCTTTTAACAGATCTAGGACATCAAACAGCACAAAGAATAGTTCATGCCTCTGACCCTCTACAATCAATGCAGGAAATCAACCAAAATTTTCCTAGTGTAGTTTCTTCTTTGTCTCGCATGAAGGTAACTTGTCATATGATGTTTGGACTTGACAAATTTTTGAAATAAATATTCATAATTAATATCTTTACAAAGGAAATTTGTGATATTGGTTGTTCTTATGTAATTGCACGAATGTTGCCTCGTACAGCTCAAGGATTCTGTTAAAGATGAGATAACTGCAAACCAGCGAATGATCCCTCCCGGCAAGTCTTTAATGGCTCTGAATGGTGCTTTAATCAATATTGAGGATATTGACCTTTATCTGTAATGCTTCTGCTCTCAGTGAACTTTTTCCCTCTCTTGCTGATGATTTTGTCTACCTGTTTTGAGTTCTTGAATCTCATATTTAGCTCAACTCAATCAAGCTTTAATACACAAACTAGTTAGGGTGATGGTTCATGAAGTTATTTTCTGAAAGCTTTCCTGACACAATCATTTGAATTCAATATCTTTATTCCATCCAAAGCAAAATTTTGGCAGTTGCATGCTTTATTGTTAGCTTCGATGCTTGTAAACTTCTGCAACTTGCAAACTTAAAGGACTGGGCTTCTCCATGTTAATTTTTGAGGATTGGCTTCTCCATATTAAAATTCATATGTAGTTTGTCTGTTTCCGACGAGCATATTAATATTGATTTATGGTGAATATTACATATTTTACTTTGGCTTCATTAATTGTTGAAAAAAATGGAGGGTTGTGCTTCAGGCATCTGCTTGTCTTCATTAACAATTGGTCTGGGGTGCATGTTTACTTATCTGAAGATTGTTGTCAAATTGAGATTTGAATTGGGAATCAGAAAGCCCTTTTTGGGTTCAAAAATTGTAACATCCCTTTTTGAGTTTGAGAATTGCAACATTCAGTCACAAATGAAAGCAACATTATAAAATATAAATAACATACTACATATTTCTAAATAAAGGATAAATGATCATTCACTAAACAAATGCGCTGCAAATCATTTTAATTTTCTAGTTCTAAGTCGGTAATTGAACCCAAAGTCTCAAAATTCAACATATTATTTTGGTACTTTGATCATTCTAATGACTTAAACTTATGATATATCTAAAAGCCATCTTCTAGCTAGTTAAATTACTGAATGTCCTAGTTTTAATAAGGAAAATGATTTACAAACAAACCCTTCATACTAAATTTCATTACAAACATATGTGACAACTGATAATTGGTAACGTGCATGTCTCATAAATTTTAAATGATTAGCCTTCCATTAAAAATGTCACCGGCACTTATTTATATGAGAAATTTGTTTGTATATAATTACTCTTTTAACAAACAGTAATAATTTTCTCAATATTGATGTCAGTATCACCTTTGTCATTCTTGTTGTCTTTGGCACTCTTGCTTTCTTGCACTTGTCTCTTTCTTTGTGAAACTTGAATTAATAATAACCTGTTTAAGTTTCAAATAGAAAGATTTACCACAGAAAATTGTTTATGGGCTGTTTCCATCCATGACCTTTAAGACATCGCATTTGTATTCTTATCTCTTTTAAAATTATGCATTTTACTTCTATTTTCTATTCGAGTTGACTTGTATGATTCAATGAATCGATTGAATTGTGACTGAATTGCATGATTTATTTAAGTCAGCTATTCACTCCATGATTTGCATTGTTTCGTATGTGATCAAGACAGATTATAAGATGCGTGTTGAATAGTAAGATTGTAACAATCATTTTGGAATTGTTGCTTGGACATACATGTGCTATTTTTGATGTGGTGCAATGTTTTTTTTTTCTTTTCATGTGATTATTTATTCCTATATTTTTTGGAAATGGAGAATCTGAAATTAGATGTATAATTGTTCCAAGCTAATGCTAGTTACTAGTGCATTCCAGTGTTTATTTAGTTGGGGAACTTCTAGGTTAACACAGCTTTGGGTTAAGACTTTTCATTTGCTGATAGGCTCTGCCAGTAAATTAAATATTTCAGATAACTGGACAAACTGTGCTGTCTGGTTTTTAGAATTAAACCAAATTTCATATGTACTTTTAGAGTGTAATATCCTAAATGTCCCCTTGAGGAAGGAGGGCGAGGTTGGTCCCTGCTCTGCAACCTATTGTAAAAAAAGAAGAGATGTTTGTGATTTAAAACAGCTTTAGTGAGTTGACTTTGTCATCTTAAGAGTACCCAATCTTTGTACTTTGCGGGCCAAGCAGTCTGCCGATGTAAACAAGAGACTTATTGTTACAGCCAAATATACACATGTAATTCAAAGGGATATTTCTTTTTAGACTTTATAACAACCAGACAGTCTTCATTTCACTTTTTTCATTTCTAAATACCACTATATATACACACACACACACACACACACACTGTCACATGACATTAATATAGTTTGGATCTCCAGTGAAGCATTTCAGTTCTTTGTAACTGAGTTTATTGTACTTTTAATATTTCTTTCCTCTTATTCTTTTATAGGTTGGTAGACATAGTCCAGCAGGAATTATCATTGGCCGATCAATTTTCTAAATTGAAGGTGAATGTTGCTAAATTCTCTCTTGCTTTATTCTGTTTGCATAACAAGGACTATAGGTGATGAGCACCCTTAAACCCCCCCCCCCCCAAAAAAAAAAAAAAAAAAAAATTTCCCTTCTGGACTATACTAGCATGACTTGATAAGCATGGTTAAATAATCGGTTTACTTTTTGAGCATTTTGTCGGAGGAAGAGAAGGAAATATTTGATTTTCTTTTTGAGCATTTTTTGTTGGAGAAGAAAGAAGAAAAAAAAGGCGAAGTTACATGGCTGGATGAGAAGTACACCGGCATAGAGGTGACAAAATTGTAAGAAGTACACCTGGTTACTTCCTGGTTTCTGACATTACCTATGTGAAACTGGGCTCAATCTGTTGAACAAACTTCTCACAACCATAGTGTTTTGGAAACATCATTTGTAATTGCTCCCAAATAGCTAGGAAATAACACAATCCAAGGGTGTATATGTTGCTGGAGAACAAGCGAGGATTATTCGCCAACTTAGCTTTTAGGTGCTTATTGCAAAAGCATAAGTAAAGTGAATTTCAGAGTCCTAAGGAAAGGGTTTTGTATTAGCCATTTAAGTTGAAAACTAAATGGATTGGCATTTACTAACAGTTGAATTCTACAGGACCCTTTATTGCAAAGTTGTAGAAACTAGAAATACTCTAGATAATTAAGGAACTTTTCTCCACATCTTAATCAATTTGCTGTAGTTTCTTTTTGAAAGCTACCCTTCAACTTTTGAGAGAACAGACAACCTCTTCTTAGGCCCTACAACTCCTTTTTGTTTCAGTAATGAGAGAACATGGCTTTGAGGGAGAGGAGTTGCTTCTTTCTATAACTGTAGATGAATTAGAAGTCGACAATATGGTATAGGGAACAATATATTGTTTCTGCTTTATTGTTTTAGATTTGCATCTGTTAATGAAGCTCTTTTTCTCTATTTTACTTCCACCATTTTGTGCTCTTATTAGCAATAACATTGATAATAATTTTGTCTTTGCTTTAATAACATGTTCTATCTAATTTGCTTCACACTTGCACGCATGTACATTCATATATGTAGATGCAAATATATGTCATTCCATGCAATTCAGGTTAATATGTCAAATTGGACTGTGATTTCATGAAGTGAATTTCACAAATAGCACGAATTGCATTAAAAAGTTAATAGTGCTAATTTTTGCAGGTTCCTCACAGCACAATAAGGAAACTTCTTTCGACAGCGTCTCCTCCTGAATCCAGTATGATCCGTGTTGATTTTCGTTCAAGTCATGTTCATTATCTTAATAACTTAGAGGAGGATGCCATGTATAAGCGGTGGAGGAACAATATAAATGAGGTGGATATATTATTTTCAACATTTTTCTTTTAAGAGTGATGGTTTTGTAAACTCAAATCTCCTTGAATTTTTTGTTTTTTGTGCAGATTTTGATGCCTGTCTTCCCTGGACAGCAACGTTATATCCGCAAGAACCTGTTTCATGCTGTTTATGTTCTTGATCCAGCCACTAGTTGCGGTCTTGAGGCAAGTTTTAATTCTGATGTCTATGATTAACAGTGCCCATCGCTGTCCTGCCCTGTTGAATTGTTCATATGTTGAGTTTTGTATACTTGCAGTCTGTCGACATGATTTTGTCTTTGTATGAGAACAACTTCCCAATGAGATTTGGATTGATTCTATATTCTTCAAAGTTTATCAAAAAAGCAACTAGTCGTGGCCTGCATTTATCTGCTGAGGAGAATGATGGTGAAACTGAGGAGGATATATCCAGCTTGGTATTTTCTTTCTTTAGTTTCCATTTCTTCTTCTCTTTTCTTTTCCCATTAACTCTTATTGCTAGCCTTACAAATGGTGTGCTGTCTGCTTGCCAGGCTGATTTCACTAACTTTTGGATTGGTGATTCATGTAATACGCATATGAATTTTGTTGACATGTTTTGCAGATCATACGTCTTTTCATATATATTAAGGAAAGCTACGGGACACCAACAGCTTTCCAGTTTCTGAGCAATGTAAGACTTGCTCTGTACTTTGGCATATTATCAATATTTTTAGCACTTCTCTGGACCGTAACTTCCTGCAATAGAAACATGCCTTCTGCTCATATGGTTACCAAGTACCAGGTTTTTATTTTTCCTTGTTTTTTGAAGTATGCACTTAGTTTGTTTTAGTTGGAAAGGTTTGCAATTTTGCCTAACAAGGAGCAGTTTGATAAAATATCAATCAAAGGAGAAAGAATGTGAGGGATAATTTTGTCCAACTGAAGAAGTGATAGGAGGGTCTATTAGTTAATGTAATGAGTAAACTCTTGAGCCAAATGCACGTGGGTTAGTTTGAGTATTGAGTGCACATGCATCCGTAAAAAATGATAGGGTTTTGGACAGGGTCCAGCCCCCTCTCTAAGTTATCCTTGACACTGGTGATGTCCATATGCAAGTGTGATAGTTCAACCTTCTTCCTCTTCCTTTTCCTCTTCTTCTTCAACATAACATTATCTTCCTGATGCAGAACAGTCCTGAATATGTTGAAGTTTTAGTGTTTTTGATCAGTGTTAAGGTTAGGGTTTGACATATGCGGAATTGAGATTAATGGCTGGTGTGTTTTAGAAGATTTTTAGGGTTAAATCATGGCTAAGTACCCGAAGTACTGCAGGAATAAGAAGGAAGAATCAAAACGGAAAACACAAGGCACCAAGCCTTCAAAATAACATAACTCAATTTATTTTCTAACTCTGCTCTAGTAAAAATAAGACATTGCATCTCTATTTATAGTGATTAGTGTCGGGTGCAACAGAATGGCCCGACAATTAGGACAGCTTATTACACTAATACTTCTAAAAAGAATTGGCATAGCTAATCCTAACATGACTAGGAAGACAACTGAATTGGAATAAATTATTGAAGGCTAAGAAACCACATTCTGATAACATCAAATCTTATACTAAACCTGAAAATGACCAAAACTTTCTGCTTTCCAGGAACTTGCAGAAGTTGCAATTCTGCCCCTTCTTACAAAATTACTCTTTAAGTTAATGCATTAAGCTATAAACGAAGAAATCTACTGTGGATGCTTATGCTTGACCCAAAAGACACTTTGATTGATGAAGACAAATAATCAAGCCACCTTATTACTTAATTTCTTTTAGGTTTCAATAGACCCTCCTTTTTTGCTAGCTTAAATTGGAACAGTTTCCTCCCTCACTGCCATTCTTTTAAGTGTAGCAGCATACGGTCTTTGTTGGATGGTAAACATATTTCATGTTGTTGTATGTGCGTTGCCTTTATTCAGTACATTTGGATTTTTGTTAACAAGTAATTTCATATATGTGTGGCAGGTAAACAGATTACGCATGGAGTCAGATTCTGCAGATGATGTTCCTGAAACACACCATGTGGACGGAGCATTTGTGGAAACCATATTGTGAGTTTTAATGGGGTTTTCTGGTTAACGGAGCAATTTCAACTTTTTTGCACTATCATGCTGTCTCTCCATGTGCATTACAAATTCTTTTATAAGATCTGGGCTTCCTTTTCCTTCAATCAATGACCTCCTTACTACATGTTATTATTCCATGTGTGTAGACCAAAGGTAAAAACCCCTCCTCAAGATATATTGCTAAAACTGGCAAAGGAGCGAACCTACAAGGAATTGTCTCAAGAAAGCTCCATGTTCGTGTTTAAGCTGGGTTTGAACAAGTTGCAGTGTTGCCTCTTAATGAACGGTCTTGTCTTTGATTCTAGTGAGGTAATTCTAATATTTTCCGTTGCATACTTGCACTTGGGCAGCTTTTAATACATTATTATGAGATGCTGCTTTACAGTTTTCATGGCCAAATCTTATTGTGAAATGTGCTTGAATGAAAAAAATTTATTTGAGGAGAAGCAAATCTGTAATACTAAAGCCAATATTTCTTTGACCTCCATTTGTTTAGTTAAAAATAGTTGTTGTGGTAATGTTGACCTCTGGTAATGGAAATTATTTTCCCTGCTAAGAAACTTTGGTTTTATTTTCATTAGGAGGTTCTTATGAACGCCATGAATGATGAGCTTCCCAGAATACAAGAGCAAGTTTATTATGGGCAAATAAATTCTCACACTGATGTGCTGGACAAATTCCTGTCAGAAAGTGGTATTAGCCGCTACAATCCACAGGTAAATCATTCAAATACTGCTATTGCATATTCATCTGTTTTGCTTTGGTTGTTGATGATGTTATGTCTACATCATATTTCTATACTTTGTTACTGATGTTTCTGCGTAGATCATTGCTGAAGGCAAGGCCAAACCAAGGTTTATTTCTCTGACTTCAGGAGTTCTTGGAGGGAAATCTGTGGTGAATGATATTAACTTCTTGCATTCCCCTGGAAGTAAGCAGAATCTATGCTGAGAAGAGTGATTTTACTGAATCACTAATGGTTATTGTAATCTGACTTCTTTCTAACCCTAATATTCTAGCTGTAGATGATGTGAAACCTGTAACTCATCTCCTTGCTGTTGACATCACATCAAAGAAGGGGATAAACTTGCTTCATGAAGGAATACGCTATCTGGTTGCGCTTTTTATTACAATCGTATTTCTATTTGTTCATTTTCATTATTGTCATTTATCTTTATCTTTGTTGGAAATCTCCATCACAACCATTGGTTATCTTTTAATGTTCACATTATGATGCAGATAGAAGGGTCTAAGGGTGCTCGCTTGGGTGTCCTCTTTAGTTCCAGTCAAGATTCTGATTTACCTGGTCTTCTTCTTGTGAAGGTTTTTGAAATCACCACTGCCTCTTACAGGTTTGTTAAGTCAAAATTATTTTGACAGCATGAATAAAACTTCGTTTGATATTAGCCCTAATTGTTTTCTTCATGGTGTCATGCAGTCATAAGAAAAATGTGTTGAGCTTTTTGGAGCATTTATGTTCATTTTATGAGCAAAAGTACATTCTGGCATCATCTGTAGCAGCTGAAAGCACACAAACATTTATAGACAAGGTGTATGATCTGGCTGATGCAAATGAGCTACCACAGAAGACCTACAAGTCCATCCTTTCTGAATTTTCTGCTGACAAAGTGAAAAAACAATTGAATAAGGTATACATATTTCTGTTATTTGTTGCATGCATGAAATTGTCTTAATTTTCATCTTCTGTTTGTCTAAAATGGATAGATCTTTTAGATGAAGATTTTGGTCTTGCTAGATATGATCTTTTATAAATTTAGTCCTAGCTTCTACTAATTCTTGCTATCTTTTTTTCCCTAACATTTCTTAGTTTTTTGTGTTTGAGTTTGCCCGATGTTGGTATTTTGCATTTGTTGCCATGAGCAAGAGAAAATATCATCAATTTTTCCAATATATGCAGGTGTCACAATTTTTTTACCTGCTTCTTGGGCTTGAATCTGGAGTGAATGCGGTCATTACCAATGGAAGGGTGAGTTAATTAGACTCTCAAACATAACCAGAAAGTTGTTTAATGGGTTTATTTTCTCATCCTGCTCTTTTTTTTTCTGTGTTTTTTTATTTTTTTGCACACAAATTTTTTCAAAATTTGTTTAATTTCAGTCAAAGTTGTGCAGTTTCATGTTTTTAACTTTTCTTCAACATTTGATAGGTGATGTTTCCTGGTGATGAAGGCACCTTTTTGAGTCATGATTTACATCTTCTAGAGACGATGGAGTTCAAGCAAAGAGTAAAGCACATTGGGGAAATTATTGAAGAAGTGCAGTGGCAGGATGTAGACCCTGACATGCTAACAAGGTTTGTTTGGTTGTTATATGCTCCTGAATCTTCACCCACTTCCATACCCAACTACCACAGTCTCTGAATTTTTCCCTTTAGAGAATTCTAATTGTAGCTGAGATTCTTATATATATTTTCTAATGATACCTTGCTCATCACAAAGCAAGAGGGGAACAAACTTTTTTTAATGGCTAGGGCGTGGAGGTGTCGGGCATGTGGTGGGGAACTTTTTAAAATGAAGTTAGTGAATGGTTAGATGGAATATTGAAGTTATTGCCATGGCCCATGGCTATTTTAGAAAGTTGCTATAATTGTTTACATACCCTTGTTCTATATCCTAGAACACTTTTGAAATTATTTTCCTTGCTCACTTCATTTTCTTTTCATTTGTGTTCGTTCTTGGCACAATGTTTTGTTGAGCTGAATTCACATCTTTGATTTGAAATTCCACACCTTTTTTTTTTCCTTTTTATCTTATTTATCCAATTGATCCAGCACACCAGGTTAAAGCATTTCCAAGAACATATCATTCTAGTTTCTTCAGATAGTGTTTCTGCTGCCTTGACATTTGCAGAAGGTTGGAGTGACTAGGATCTCAGCTTGACTAGCCAACTGGTTTAATTTCATACGCTTTACCCCCTTGTTTATGGATCTTAAAATAGGTGATAATGTAGGGTTCTTTTAATGGAATTAATCAATGTATTTGGAAATGTATTATCGATAATTGTATATAGAGTGTTGAGGGAGGAAATGCAGACAACACTTAAGGAGCTCCAACATTATTGTAGGTGAGAATATCAGATAGTGTATAGGGAGTATGCACAAGTGAATGAGGGTAGAATGTGATGCAGCTGTTGTTTGAGGGTTAGGAATGTAGTGGTTTAGCTAGTGATTTATTAGGTAGTAATAGATTTGGAATAAAGTTTCATTGAAAAGTGAAAGGAGGTCGCTTCCACCAGTAGAAAGCTTTGTGGTTGACCAATTGACTACAAGTTGATCATCCCTTAATAAGGTCCAGATAAGTGTGACCCTACTCAATGTGATGTAAACTCACTAAGCTAACTCTCTGTACAAAAGATCCTGTAAATTTAGGTGAAAATTGAAGAAAATAGTAAATATCTGAGGCTGAAGCTCTTTGGCAATTTTGGTATGCATTCACTGTTGGTGACTGATGTTTTGAATCTTTTTATCTGCAAGTTTTTTGCTCTCTCCTGTACTTCCAATTATGCCATTGCTGGTAGTTTCTGTTCAACAAAGATTAGTTTTTAATTTTTGAAGCTTAATAGATGATATTCCTTCTCAAAACATATCATATCCTATCCATTCCCATTGGGGATTTTATGTTAATTTTACTCATGCCACTTGCAGCAAATTTGTCAGCGATATTATAATGTATGTGTCATCTGCAATGGCAATGCGGGAAAGAAGTTCAGAAAGTGCACGCTTTGAGATTTTGAATGCTGAACATAGGTAAGAATTATTTGCCATCCCATAGATTGTTTTTTTTCCCACCTGTTTTTGGGAGAAGACTTCCGCTGTAATCTGTTTGAGCTGTGTAGCAATGACAATGACTGTTATGGTGAATATATGGTGACCCATGTATATATAATTGGGTGATATTCAACATTAATTACAAAGTTTGTCAAATATCTGATGAATCTGACAAATATGAAAGAGAAATTGCTCTGCTTAGTACATCGCCACCATCCCACTTAATGCTAGATCACAAATTTTATCTCATCTCTTTTCTCAGACTGTAGTATTTCACACTTTTTTTTTGTCATGTTTTTTTTTCTTCTGCTTCTGATAAATAATTCAGTCAACATTGTTCTCATATTTGGTAATTGTATGTTTGCAAAATGTTTGTTTAATTCTGACATTTCATCACTGTGAACCTACCTTTGATAATCCTATTTGGTAGAGTTGCCTCATCAACATTGCAATGATTATCACCTGCTTCTTGTATCCCCAAGTTTATGGACAAAATTAGTAATTACTGAGATTTCTTATTCAAATGCAAAAGGCATGTTCAAGATAAAATAAAAAAGAAAGTAATGGATTCATGGAAGACCACCATGATGGTAATAGTTTATTCTCATATATCATTCTGTAATTTCCTACAGATTGTCATCTTTTGATTTCTCGACAATTGATTGCTCTTGAAATCTAATACAATCATTTCTTGTTTGCAGTGCTGTTATTATAGATAATGAAAATTCCAGTGTTCATATTGATGCTGTTGTTGATCCTTTAAGCGCAGCTGGTCAGAAGGTTTCTTCACTTCTTAGAGTTCTAAGGAAATATGTTCAACCAAGCATGAGAATCGTGCTAAACCCTATGGTGAGCTAAAATTTACCAAATTGTACATTTTTCTTTTCTTATTTCTTATTTGTTACACTGGTTTGGCAACCTACAGTTTTGAAAGCCTCACTACAACCATATAACTTGAATACCTTTTTGTAACATATCTTCTGGTCTCTGAAAGCCATTAAACCAAGATGATACAATTTGGAGGCCAATGGATCCATATGGTGGTTTGCTGCTTTAAGCACAGATCAACCTGACATGGCCTTTTCCCTTCCTTCGAATTAGCAATTTTGATCTCATTTAAGTGAAATGAAGAATTTTCACTGCCACTTTAGAGCTTGACTTTATGTACCCCTTGTCTGACCAGTCCTCTGCACCAATGCATATGGATCTGTTTTGGTGTTGTGAATGAAAACTGATGAATGTGCTTTGTTTTTAGAAAAACTTGTTGCATCAACTTCTGGAGGTGTTGATTAGTTCTATTGTATATGTAGGAAGGGCCAAAGGTGAAACAATGCCTTGGATGTTGAAAACGTGGGCTTTGATTTCTATACCTACAAAGTATAGTTGAATCGTTTAGATTCTGTTTTTATCCTATTAAAGCCAAAAGTTTTATGATTTTGACAAAAATTAAACTCCCGTCACAATAGCTCAACTAAGAAATTGAAGGAAACCTGTAGAAGCTTGAGAATTAAGAATATCATATATCTCTTTAAACCTCTATTGCACTCATAAAAGCACAGACTGATTTTTTCTAGGCAATCGACCTGGAAAAGTAATTGAAAGAGCAAGTTTGCATCAGTATCTATGTAAACCCGGTAATAGTTCATAATAAAAAAAATTTCAAAAAAAATCCTAGTGGTTTATTTATTTAGCAGTAACAATTAGAGACTGCTATTACTGGGATTGGGGCATTTAGGTTTTGCTATTTTGCTAGTTTTCTGACATGTAGATTCAAATCCATGCATATAATGGTTCAGTTGGCCTGATTGGCAACCTGTTGGACGATATGTGATTTACTGCAATTGCATGAAGTGAACGAATTTACAGGATAAAAAAGCACTGTATTTTTTTTTTTAATTATATGCATGATGGGTTTCATGTATCAAAATAAAATTATGTATCGAACTCTATTCCACACAACATGCATTGCATTCTGCAAAATTGAAGCTATTTTTGTTGAATGTATTATTTATAAGGTGGCTGTAGAATTCAAATATAATTCTCTTTTATAGTCATGCTTTGATTATAACTGTTTATAATCCTCTCTAGCACATTATGGAAGTCCACATGAATGATCTTGCATGCCGTTTGCGAGTAGACAACGAGATATAATTTCTGAAAGAACCATGAAAAGAAAAGGAATAGTATGGCATGCCATAAATGTTGGTATGTTAACATCTGAAGCATGACATGCTCTAAATGGTGGTATGTTAACATCTGAAGGTAGATGAAGATTAATGTGGCCGATTAGAGATTTGTGGAAAAGCATTTGAATATTTTGGGATATTAGCTTAATCTATCCTTATAGTTTAAGTCTAGTCTCCAATCTGTTCTCAAAGTCAAATTGCTCCTAATTTGTCCTTATATTCTAGGTCATTTTTTCAACCTATCGTTACGGTGGATGCCCTCATGCAGATTGATGGAAATACCCTTATATGAGAAACCCAAACCTAACCTGATATATTTATAAAATTAATTTGAAAAATAATGAATTGTTGCGTGGTGTTAAAATTCCTCCTTTTTTTCTCTGTTCAATTTCTTTTAGTAAATCAGGTTGGACTTTTGAGTTTTTCATGTATGTGCATTTCTGTTAGTTTGGATAGAATTTCTAATATATTGATGAAGCATAGATTGATGTACCCTATATTTAGGGACAAATTGGAGATTGAGTCTAAAATAAAAAGGACAAGTTGAATTAATTCCCGGAATATTTTTAATCTTTTGAAATTAGTAGCTGCTAACTTGGAAGCTAGGATTTGATCACAATCCATTGGTGTCTGCTTTATAGATGCTATGACAACCTGATCTAAGTAGGCCAAATAGGTTTTATTTTCTCAAACAATATAACAAGGTTTTTGCGTCTCTGACACTCTTTTATTAGAAAGATGCTGCCATATAAACAGTCACCTTGAGAAGTTTGTTTGGATTGCCATCTGGCTGGGAGCAGCCACTTCTTTACAGGCATTGACCTCTGTGTCTTTATTTTCTGGTGAAAGATTAGGACTTGTTTTCCATATCATGCTTAGCTGGGCCTTGTTCTGGCAGAAACAATGCCACTGGATTCATGTTCCTAGATTGCTTCTAATTATTTTTTCGTCACATTTTTTTTTTATTCTGTATCATGAATTGCAAAATTGCCTAAACATCTGATGGATTTGTAAGGCATGTATGCTGTTTTCTTCTATGTACTTTACATTTTTCTTAGGTGCCTAGTGCCTTAGCATGTATCTGCACTGCTAGCATGGGATATGCTTTTTAGCTGAACTTCTTCATAATGAGCTTTTTATCAACATTTTGTTGTCTCTTTCTACATGTCGAGGAACTAACATTTTTGGTTTCTTGCAGAGTTCTCTTGTTGATCTTCCGCTGAAGAATTACTATAGATATGTGGTCCCAACCATGGTATATATGTTTGATTATGAATGGTAATTTCAGGTTCCATTGCGTTGTATCTTAGTTGTGCTATGACTTTCCAGGATGATTTCAGCAGCACTGATTTAACAGTAAATGGTCCTAAAGCATTTTTTGCAAATATGCCATTATCGAAGACTCTTACCATGAACCTTGATGTTCCTGAGCCCTGGCTTGTTGAGCCTGTTATTGCTGTGTATGTTCCTTTCATAGTCAAATACATTTTAAATCATCTTTATACTGTCGCCATCTTTATTGTATATATTCTACTAAAGCTTAGGAGATTAATTTTAGTTTTGCAGAACATAATCTTACTGTCTCAGTGGCTTATTATTATTATTATTCTTGTCGCTGCCGAATGTTTTAAATGTTACAGCCATGATTTGGATAATATTTTGCTTGAGAACCTGGGTGACACTAGAACATTGCAAGCAGTTTTTGAACTTGAAGCACTTGTTCTTACTGGTTAGATTCTGTTTCTTTTGAGTAATTTCTTATTATAATTTGGTGTTTCCCTGTAAGTTTCATCGTATGACTACCAATTCTTTCATACTTATTTGTGCACTGTTTTATTTAGGTCATTGTTCAGAGAAAGATCATGAACCCCCCCGAGGACTTCAGCTAATTCTTGGAACTAAGAGTAATCCTCACTTGGTTGATACACTTGTGATGGCCAATTTGGGTTATTGGCAAATGAAAGTCTCTCCTGGGGTGTGGTATCTTCAACTTGCTCCAGGTCGAAGCTCTGAGCTTTATGCTTTTAGGGAAGGTGGTGATGGAAGTCAGGAAAAGCATCTGTTGAAACTTATCACTATTAATGATTTGCGAGGCAAGGTAGTTCATCTAGAAGTGGTGAAGAAAAAGGGCATGGAGCATGAGAAACTGCTCATTTCAAGTGATGATGATAACAATTCACAAAGGAAGGTCAGTTCTTGTTATATTGGCTTATAATTATTACTGATTTCAAGGACAACCACAGCTGGATAATTTGGTTAAGTCTTGCAACCTTAGAATGGTTTAAATTTTTACAGGGAACTCATGATAGCTGGAACTCCAATTTGTTTAAATGGGCTTCTGGCTTTATTGGCGCCGGCGGGCTTTCCAAGAAGAATGAGAGTGGTTTAATGGTGAGTTAATTTTTGTTCACTTATTTGTTTCTGCTGTTATACTTAAATTATTAAGATTTTCACAGTGCTTTGGTGCATTGCACTGGCTCTCTGATTTTATACTTAAAAGTCCTCTCTATAGCGTTTGTGGATTCATAGTGCGCTGATTTTAGAAATATGATCTTTCATCATCTTTTTCTGGTTGTTTAATGTACTCGGTGGACAATTGTTTGTTTCCCTGCTATTCTTTGCTACTTTCTGTTTGGTTCTTAATGAATTGTTTTTCCCACCAAGTAGGGGCATCTTTATGGTTCCCTGTCATTTCTTTCTGGATTTTATACTACCTCTGGTCCTAATAATAGTTTATTTTGAGTTTTGCACATTGCGTTCAGCAATTATTCAAAATGTAGTCAAGTGTTGCACAATGTCAAATTTGCCCCTAATATTAAAGTTGCACCTTTTGATTCGATGATATATTTAGATTGTTGATGCATCATACAATGGGGCAGTAAACAACCATTCATCAACTTTATAGTACGGACTGACATTTAGGGATGGGAAAAAATCAAATAGTGGACTGTTTTTACAGTCCAGATGGAATATTAGCTAATTTTGTTTGAAGACTGGATAGTTTTGTTTTTACAGTCCAGAGGGTATCAGAATGGTTGCTGTCATGAAAATCCAAGTTCTCTTCTTTGTCAATCATTTTCTCAAGCCATTTCTGATGTTTTAGTGTGCTGATAAAATTTTATCTTTGGCTATGAGAACTAGCTCTTGAGTTGTTTTGTTTAATGGAAAACTGACCATCTACCAGCACTGGAAAACAAATTCAGTGGTGCACATATGCTTTCATTATTCTTTTAGATGGTGATTGGTTAAAAATTATTCCTTTAGGAGCATGAGAAGCGTGGACGGCATGGAAAAACTATTAATATCTTCTCTATTGCTTCTGGGCATCTGTAAGTCTTTTCTTATTCTCTCCGTATTAGTGATTGTTTTCTATTCTATTTGTTGTCTTCTGCTGTCTGATGTGATGTTAGTGCTTTTTGGTTACCAACATCAAAATGCAGGAATGAGATTATAAATATTGGAATGGGAATAAATCATTCATCACCTTTTTTGTGTTTTGGGACATGGAGGAATGGGGAATGAGCTCTAATGATTTTATCGCCCTTAGAAAATCCTTCTTGATGATTCTAAGTACAAATTCAGAAATTTCAAAGAAAAAAAAAAGACAGAGAGAGAGAGAATGGGAAGAAAGAGTGATAGATCAAATTTGAACAAGAATACAGATTTGAACAAGACCAAATCAAGACTAAAGCTCAAAGTTTATACCCATGAACGAAGAGAATAATTTGAAAATCAAATATTCAGTTTCTTTTTGCTTTTCCTTTTCTATTTTTAGAAAACCCATTTGGTCTTATTTGGTCCTCCTTGTTTATTAAACCCTCTGGATGAAGGAACAGACTGGTTCAGACCCCCCCAGAAGGGGGCCTGAGGAAGGAACTAAGAAGAAGGTATCAGCAACCACAAAGAGATAGAAATTTTTGAATGGGATTTGCACAACAAATGATAAGAACCAGAAGTTTGTTGTGCATACAGGATTCTTGGGAAATTCATCAAAAGAATGGGATTTGTGACCATGAAAACATTAAGCAAGAGAAGTCATAAAAGTAGAAAAATGGGAGAAGAGTTAAAGGCCAAAGCTGCAACTTAGAAAGAAAGAAGAAATTGCTTAAGCCACAAGAACAAATTGGTTTCTTAGGGTTAGTGATTTTTTAAGGAAAACTCCCCCTATTGTGATGGAATGACCTACCTAGTATTTAAAGGGGTATTTCTGTGATACGGAAAAGCTGATTGTAGTGTTATGTGGAAAAAAAAAAAATTAGTCCTACTTCCTTTTCCAATAAAGCATTCATGAGTAGAAATGCATAAAGCCTGGATATAGAATTATATTGAAAGTTCTTTCGGGTTCCCATTTAGCCATTTCAATTCCAATTTCCCTTCTAATTTTGCTAAATGAACAGATTATGAATCCTTGATTCTCAATCCTGCCTGGTATCCAAACAGAACCTTAATGTATTCTGCATTATGTACTTTTATCCTTATTTCTAGAAATTTGAAAAACCAAAGTGAGCTAAGTGAAATTTTAGAGGATTAACTGTTCTGGATTTAATAAAATTAACCCCTATGAATCTTTTCTGAGATTGTTTTCTGTTCTGTGATCACAATGTAAGCAACAAGCTCAAACAGCCATGTGCTGAAAGTTTTGAATGAGAAGTTTTATGTGGAACTGAGGAACTTTTATTTGTGCGCTTCATAAACAAACCCACCCACCCACACGCACACACTTTGCTGTTTGTTCAATGCAAACAGCAAAGCTCAAACAGCCATGTGCTGAAAGTTTTGAAGGAGAACGTGTATGTGGAACTGAGGAACTTTAATTTGTGCGCTTCATAGATAAAGATATATATTTGTAATGCCACACAGTTGCATAAAACTTCTTGCTAAAGAAGGATAGTAGGCAACAAAGGACTGCATCATAATCAAATCAAAGCTCAAAATCCTGAGTCTCAGTTTTGAGTGGCTGTGCGCAGCACTTTTAATTGAGGAAGAATAGTTTCCTATAATGGTTTTCAGGGCACGTGGGATAAGATTGCTGGCTTGTTGCATTTTAGGTATCGAATTGCATGTGGCAAAATGCGTGTCATTTCTCGGCAGCATTTTACTTAAAACATAGAAAACTAATATACAACACCAACATTAACAGGACTTTGGTTTATCGTTCAGTTGTTTTTGAGAGAGTGAGGGAAATTCATAATTATACCAAGCACTCCCCAAGTTCTTGGCACATGCAGATTGTTTTCAAGTTTTTGGTTCTCCACAATAATTTCTGCTTCACAGTATAGATGTCAGTTTTCTTCCTAGTAACACACACACACACACACTTGCTGTTTGTTCAATGCAATTGTTGTATGAGCTGCGGCAGCCCATTTATTGGACCTATTCACTCTGGGTCTCACTATCACACTCATCTGCTTGTACACCTCATCATGCATGGTTAATGTAATATCATAATGATTTCATTATGTGTTTTGGGTGTGGCAGATATGAACGTTTCCTTAAAATCATGATTCTAAGTGTCTGGAAGAACACCCAGCGTCCCGTGAAATTTTGGTTTATAAAGAACTATCTCTCTCCACAATTTAAGGTTGTATTTATTTCATCTATAGTTGTCACTCACATATTGTTTTCTAACTTTATTGTCTGACTTGTGTGCATTCTCTGGTTGTTAATGAATCGCGCAGGATGTGATTCCACATATGGCACAAGAATATGGTTTTGAGTACGAACTGGTCACTTATAAATGGCCATCATGGTTGCATAAGCAGACAGAAAAGCAGCGAATTATTTGGGCATATAAGATTTTGTTCCTTGATGTTATCTTTCCACTTTCTTTGGAGAGGGTATAGCAGTTTTTCTTTCTTTCTTTTTTGTCAAAACCTGGTTGTATTTTTCTTGCTATTGACTCCATATTTACTAATTATTTGCTTAAAAACGTATCAATGTTTACATATGCAGGTTATATTTGTTGATGCTGATCAGGTTGTGCGAGCAGACATGGGAGAACTGTATGACATGGATATAAAAGGAAGACCTCTTGCATATACACCATTCTGTGATAACAACAGGGATATGGATGGATATCGATTTTGGAGACAAGTATACTTCACTGATTAGTCTCCCCCCCTTTTAAAGATAGTTTGCCATAAATTCATTTTCTGCCACGGAAGGCCTAGGCAACTTGCCATCTAATCACTGTTTCCTTATCTTTTCCCATTCTTTTGTGTGGTACAGGGATTCTGGAAAGAACATTTGCGGGGAAGACCATATCATATCAGGTAAGCAATCTTTTTTGTTAATTTATTCTTCAGAGTTGGTTCAGTTCTTAAACCCAGCCATGAGCTTGACATGTGCTCTACCTTATCCAGTGCTTTGTACGTTGTTGATCTGGTTAAATTTCGAGAGACAGCTGCAGGAGATAATCTAAGGGTTTTCTATGAAACACTGAGCAAGGATCCAAATAGTCTTGCAAATTTGGATCAGGTAACTAGTCAACCTGATTTTTCTTATAATCACTGTGTTTGATGTGCTCACTTCTAAGTTCGTATACCATACTATTTCTGTGATCTGTCAAAATTGTTGTGTATAGAATTTCCAGTGTCAATGTTCTCTCTGAATTTGAATGATTTCGTTTGGCTTAGTTGTTTGGATATGAAGAGAAAATGTTAAGAGTAAACAAATTCGGACTTCACACACAAATTATCTTTATTTTGCTTTGAGCGGGAGAGTGATAAGAGATCACCTGGAGCAAGAGAGGACAAGAATGGAGAGAAGATTTTCTGGCAAATTCATCATTTTAAAGTTATTCACCATAATATTTCTGCAATTCATGACATCATCTTCATTTTCCTAGGTACGAGTTACACGCATCTAAGAAAAATAGACCAAAACGAAGAAGGAAATAGAATAAACTCCTAAAATAGTAAACTTTCTAATTAATTAATGTCACAGTAAATCCAAGCACCTAACTTGTAAATAAGATAAAATCATATCTCTAGTAAAATTAATGTAATTTTTCTTAAACAATTGTTTTTTTGAAGTTCTTTCATTGCTCCTGCATTACATTTGCATGAGCCTGCTCTACATAAAACTAGAAAAAAAAAAAAAAAAGGAAAAATAGAATTCGCGAATACACAAACAATGTACTCATGGTGTCCTAAAATATGGTACATGAATATGTCATATGAAGGTTTTTAGCCATGAGATTTGTGGGTCTAATGGCTATAGAACTTCATGCAATTGGTTCATGCCCCATCTTCAGGTGATGGAGTGCTGCTCAATTTTATATATTCTAATCAAGTTTAGAAAATTGACTGCTTGCTGGCAGCAATGCTGCGTGGACAGTTTTTGCTATAATTCATTAGTAGGCTGTTATTTCTGGACATGGGTCCATTTACTGGGTTTCACTTTCCAAGGAGGAAACTTTATCTTGCCATTTAGTGGAGGAATCATCATCAAATTTGCTTTATTAAATTTTGCCTGTATGTATTGTCACTTGGTACATTATCTATAATCTTCATTAAATACTTGGAACTCTAATGATTGTTGTTGACTGCTTGAAAAAGTTTTTGTATTATCACCAAGAGCATTCAATTATCCACCGTTGACTACCAGAGACAGTCTTCCAGGTTTATGTGTTGCTTATTGCTTATTGCCTGTGTAGTACAACAGGCAGTTTATGTGTTATAATAAGGTTTGGCTCAGCTGTATACATAATTAAATGAGAGTTTGCAATTGGAATGGATATCCTCGCACACTATTGGATCCTGTTGGGTACTGTTTTATTTGTGTGTCTGTGATATTCTTTCACGTACTGGATCGTGTTAAAAGGTTGCTTCCTTTTCCTTGTTCAGGATCTCCCGAACTATGCTCAACATACAGTACCCATCTTTTCACTGCCTCAAGAATGGTTGTGGTGCGAATCATGGTGTGGTAATGCTACGAAATCCAGAGCAAAAACTATTGATCTTTGCAACAATCCCATGACAAAGGAACCCAAGCTTCAGGTGATTCTTCCTTTGGAGCCATGATTCTGCAAATATGACTTGTTTCTATAACCAACACCACGTTTCATCATTCATTTGCTCACAACACTTTCTATGTTTTCAAGAATCTATTCATTTCTCGTTTTTTTTTCAGGGTGCAAAAAGAATAGTTTCGGAATGGGTTAATCTTGACTCTGAGGCGAGACAATTCACTGCGAAAATCTTAGGGGATGAAGTAAATCCTCAAGAACTTGTGTCCCCCAACCAATCACAGGCAAAAATCTTAGGTGAAGTAAATCCTCAAGAACTTGAGTCCCCCAACCAATCACAGGACTATCAACCTGATAATTCACTGGAGGAAGATGCCGAATCTAAGTCTGAATTATGAACATCATTCTTGCAATTTGAATCCAGTTCATGTGATCACTTTTTGGAGGACTTAGCTATAGCTGGGGCAGTTGCTTTATACATGCAAGTCTTGACAAAAACTGTGGCAGCGTGTTTTTGTCTGCCCTAATGAAACCCAAGCTCTAGTAACAACTACAGGCACCATGTTAGGGATGTACTACTTATTCTTCTCCCGAACTGAATAAGCACATTACCGTTCTATAATCTCAACGCAAAGGAAGTGTTGTTTTCTTTTCTTTAGGTTTTATGTGGGAAATGGTTTCATAGCTAATCCACTGTAAACCAAGAATTTTGATGGCAGCAAGCACTGGATTTTCTTCGCCATTAATCATGTTGGCCTAGAATAAGCGCTTTACTTTGATATTTCAGCTTTAATTTAAACAAGAATTTTGATGGCAGCTTCTGTTCTTGCCTGGAAAAGTAAACATGCAGTCTTGAGGGTATCCTCTTTTAACATCAAAACAAAATAGACCTCATTTGAATGTTGGCATGAAAAACTTCAATTTGGCCTTGGGAGTTTCAATTATCTATTGTGTAGTCCCTGCTTGTTTTAAATATTACACTTTGATTCAAAATTTTATTTTTTTAGATTTGAGTCCCTAGATATTAAGAGACATAGAGAAAGTGACTGGAGAATGTTTGTCTAAATTATGTGCACGGATCTGGCCTACGAGACCTAGACTTGCCTCTTCTTGTTTTTATTTTTTATTATTTTAATTAATTCCCTCTCTTCTTGTGTTTTTACTTTTCATTAATTATTTTATTTAAATTTCAACTAATATCCATTCTCTTATTTTTAAAATTATTTAGTTTAGTTTTTTTAAAATAGCAATTAAGCTTCTTGATTATTTTCATAAATTTTAGCTATTTATATTTAAATTATTTCTTTTCATATTTTATATAAAATATAAAATTATTTAATGGATGATGACTTGTGATCTATATTTTATTTTTAAGAGGAGTGGACATTCAAAACTTTTTTAAAAAATAAAACAGCCATGCACACTGGGCTTTCTCATACATGACTAAGCGTGTGGGCTTGAATTTTTTTTTTTTATTATTATTATATTTTTTATTTAAATTTAATTAATATTTTTCTGTTTTTTTTTTTTTACTTTTCATTAATTTTTTATTCAAATTTTAATTAGTACCCTCTTTCTTGTTTTTTCTTTAAATTGTTAAATAGTAATTAAAATTGTTATTTTTTTAATTTCATATTGCTTCAAGAAGTATTATAATTTGTATTTAGATTTTCTCTTTTATATTTTTTATAATTAAATTATATTTTCATGATTCATTTATAAAAAAAATAAAAATAGCTCGCCTCTAAAATAAAATTAAAAAACATATAAAGAAAACAATTTGCACATGCATATTTGTTTTTTACTTTTACTAGAAAAATTAGATTTTTGCCTTATTATTTAATTAATTTCAACAGCTTGGTTTTAATTAATTAGTTTATATTTTATTTATTTATTTGATTATGTCAATATCCTTCAGTTTCTCAATTGAAAAGATTATGGTATCTAAAAATATACGTATAATATTAAAAATTAACTTAAAATTCTATTATAAAGCTAAAGCACACAGTGAAAACAATGGTTCCTAGGACAGAAATTTCTGGGTGGCCGACAGAGATATTCCATCAAATAACATACGGGAATAGTCCCACCTATAAAAGCAAGAAAAAAGAAAAACAATGTGCCTCAGGCTGATGATTCAGTGAAAAAAGTATGCCAATCATACATGCATTTTATAATATTTGATTTGTTTTTTTTAAAGTGTTTTTTAAAAAGTAATTTTTATTTTATTTTAAATTGTTTTTTTATGTTTTTATATTGATGTGTGAATATTAAATTTAAAAAATAAAAAAATTATTTTAATATTTAAATTAAAAATACTTTAAAAAATAACTGTTAAAATAATATCACATATAAACAAAAACAATCGGAGATAACCAAAAAAAAAAGAACGTGAGTTCATCTTCCAGTGTGTGTGTGTATGCTATAATCAATAATGCAAATTTGGCGAGTTTGAAATATAGTTACGACCTTGCAAAAAATATATTCTAACATAAATAAAACGCCAAGAAATCTGGAAAAAAATATTTGATTTATCAAAGTCAGAACTGAGATGCCAATAATAATTAGAGTTGTCCTCAAAATAATGCAAATTCTATAGTATCCATGACTAAGAGATTGTCGGTGGGTGCTTTTTATTGAAGAAAAAGGGGAAAGGGTAAAACCGCATTAATTTCAAAGAATAATCATGAATATAGTAAAAATTAAAGGTTTGTTGATGATCAATTTTGATTGTTTTAGAGGCAGAATTGAGTTTTTCTTTCTTCAATTGTAGCCTCGTTTTTTTTCTTTCCAACGAGATCAATATCTCTTGAAATAGAGTTTTATAACTCTAGATATAATTAAAAATTTGAGGAGAGATTGTACATTAACAGTTCAATATCAAGATAATAATAGTTGAACAGTAACATTTTAATGTTTATCGATGAGCAATTTTTATTGTCTTAGAGGCAAAATTAGGTTCTTCTTCCTTTATAAAACTTGTAATCTCATGTCTTAGCTTTCCAACGAGAACAATCTCGCTTGAAATGGAGTTCTATAACTTTAGATAGAATTAAAAATATGAGTAGATGTCGGACAGTAACAGTTCAATATTAAGACAATAACAGTTGGATGATAATAATTCAAAGTTTATTGATGAGTAATTTTAACTATTTTAGAAGCAAAACTGAGTTTTTCTTTCTTTAAAGAACTTGTAGAAATTACCTTAACTGATTTTTAATTCGTGCTCAATTTCCCATTTAGAATCTTAAATTCAAATGTAAGCATTGTTTCTTTTGCAAAAAACGTTTGGAGAAAAAATGTTATATATTTTCTTATGAAATAATTACAAACTTTGCTGATCGGTCATATAAATTATGAGAGTGTTTGGAAGTATATTAGTATTTGTTTTTCAAAGTGTTATTCATTTAAAAATATATTAAAATAATATATTTTTTTATTTTTAACATTAATAAATCAAAACAACCCAATAATATAAAAATAAATTAATTCTAAAAAAATATAAATTTTAAAAACAATCATTTCAAACGAGTTTCAAAACCACTATTTATGTGTTCATTTCTAGGAACCTCCTCCAATGCCTTTGCTAGTGTGGATATCATGTTGTTGTTCCTATATATTTTTTTGTTTTTTTTTTTTATTATTATTAACTTGAATGTCCGGATTAATTTGTGCATACCTCGACTAATCTCATGGGCCTTGAAGTTAATGACTATATAAGTCTCTAGTGGTCATCATATTAACAACCACAAGACTTGAATCTGAGACCACAAGGAAAACAAACCTCTTAATCTTAAACTCTTACCATTGTTCCCATATATTCTTGTTTTCACTTGTTGAATTAATTGTAGATGCACTTGTGATATTATAGTTTATTTTTTAATGAAAAAAACATGGATTTCATTTTTTAATGATATTATATTATTGTTTGTATCATAATTTCCTAAAACAAGACAATCAAGTATAAAATTAACTAAACTATATGATATTATATAAGATATCATGAATAATTTTTGTTTTATTTTTATACGGTAGTTGATTTGAAATTCGATACAAACTGCAATCTCTCAAAACTTGATGACACGTGCAAGTTTAGCCTGAATATAGTGGTAATTTTCACATGGATTTATTACTGTTACAAACAGGTCATAAGATTTATTTTTACTCCTTGATATTTCAAATTACAATTTTCTTGGTTTTATTTTGATTATGTGACGTGGGAAATGTTTTTTTAAATTTTTTGAAAGGGACTGAAATGAAATTAGTGAAACTAAAACTACTGAGTTAAGCTATATTGAAACTATAAGGACCGGAACATAACTTTTGGCTCCCCTCAATGGCTAGCAAATCATCAAACAATTAATCAAGCCTTCGAACATCTAAAATCCATCCATGTTTCGGTCTAAATTTAACATTAATGAAATCTCGACAGAAAAATCTTTCATTTAATAATAATTTTCTCAACATTGCTGATCAGAAATTAATGAAATGGGAGTTTCTCTCTTCTTTTTCCTTTTCATTTTAATTGCTATTTTATATAAAGAAGGGGAAAAAAAAACTGAAGCCCACAAATCAAATCCTCCAAAAAAAATTATTAAAGCAGTGTGGTTAAAATTATATTTTATTCTAATTATAATTTTAAAAATATTCAATTAATCATCATAAATTATAGTTTTATAAAAATATTGTAAAAACACTCTTTTATAAAAATATATAATTTATTTAAAAAAACAAAATCATGACCGCAAGAATAATTGGGGAATGGAATCCGGTATTTGTATTGATGAAGAAGAAGAATCCAGATGAAGAGGACGATGAGGTGGGCCATTACAGTGGGCCATCGGAGCAGACAGCACAATAATAGCCTATGTGTCCTTGCTGGGTTGGTGAAAGGAGTTTGTTCCTTGACTGGTTTCCACACGTCATTCACACGGCTTTGTATGATAATTAACAAATTAATTAGTGTTTTTTTTTAAAAAAAATACATTAAGAGAATAATTCTAGAATTAAACCATATATTCGATAAAACAAGATAAATACTTCCAAAAGTAAGGGTTTGGATGCGCATGAATGATAACCACAACATTCAGTGTAAATCAATTGATCATAATTTTTTATTTTTTTAAAAAAATTATTAATTCAAATCCTATAAGTTTTAAAATTATTTGAGACTTACATAATCATTAATTTCAGGATCCATAAAATTAATCGATGTATGTATAATTTAGCACGAACACCCACATTAATCTAAAAAATAAAGTTATCTTCATGTAATAAAAAGTATTAATTATGAAAAATGTATAAATTATTTAGGGTTTTTTTATAGTTTAAAATAAATAAATTTATTTAAATAATATTGTTTTTTTATATTTATTTTTATTTTTAATTTCATCCCCTCAATAAAATAAAAAGATTAGATAACAAAATAGTGACTCAGATTAATTTAGAGGGTTTAATTTTCCTGTATATTATACCTGGGAATTAAAATAACCACAAGAAATTCCAATTCGAATAATTAAAATAAATATTAATGCTGGACGGACGTCAATGGAAAGTCTTTGTGGCCACAGATGAGCAGCAGAAGATGGGACATATCTTTTTTGGACACACATATTTGCATTAATTCCATGTCACTTGCAAATTACCAGACAAATTGATGTTGGCGTGCATGATCGAGTTATTTTATTAGTGGAATTAAATTGCAGGGAAAGGCCATAATCATCCTTGCCCACACCCGAGGCCATGTATTTTGCACACCCCACAATATCTACCCATGATCTTATCTCAAAATGCAATCAAACAATCAATCAATCGATGAGGTGATTCCATTAGGCCTAATTGCCATCCTACACACCTCACGTTTTTTTAGTTGTTTAAGTATTGGAGTGATTATAGTTTAAAATAAATATTTTATTTTAAAAATATATTAAAATATACAAAAAATATACAATCTAAATATACAAAAAATTTAAATTACATATTAAAACAATCTAAATATACAAAAAATTTAAATTTAAACCTCGTTTCCAGACACCGCCGAGTATTTCTAGAGGCAATACCATACGTATGACAATTACATACCATTGTACACTAACAATGAGGCAACTCTCATCTCCTTTTTGGCCTACCTTTGCCCTACCTTGTCTTCAAGCCAACAATGCTTGATCTCTAATTAATAGCCTCTCTATTCTCTTCTACCTTGACACCATCTCTTTACATTTATAAGTTAGAGAATGGAGGAAACGAAGTTCACTCCATACAATCTTCACCTGACCTCTAGCATGAGGAGGAGCTGGAAGAACTACCAAGAACATGATTCTGAAAACCCACACCAAGAAGAAGATGACTCTCCTCTTTCTCTCTCAAGCTTGTCAAAGATTATTCTTCCTCCTCTCGGTGTTTCCAGCTTTAACCAGAATCCTATAGAGTCCAAGGGGTGGATAATCTCTCCTGTGGACTCAAGATACAGGTAACTATACAAATTACTATATATTTATCTATCTCCTATGATGTTGTAGTTTTTTTATTATTTTAATCTTGCACGATGATCATACTATATACAGAGATGAAATGATAAGGTATGGTGGTGTCAGAAAAAAAAACCAGGGGATATGGAGACCTCAGCCAATGTGACAGGACTAGAAAAACATCTCTCGATCGATATTAAAAATAATCATTTGGCCAACTCCAATTAGTTTGGGATTGAATCATGATGTCATTTGCTTTATTTTATAATATATGCTTCTTGTGATATAAAAGACTTATTATTATGTGGTGGTGGTGGTGAATAATATAAATTATATATTTTATAATATTATTTAACTATAAATTCTGTTAATTCAATCTGGGTTCATGTTTTAATCATCTTTTTCTTCTAGATTCTGATCCCTTGATCACTCCTCCAGCCTTGTTAGGGCAGCCTAAAAGCAGAAAATCTTGATTAATCTCAAGAAATCGTGTGTTTGCAGGTGCTGGGGGACAATTATGGCGGTTTTGGTAGCTTATTCTCTGTGGGTATACCCTTTTGAAGTTGCATTTCTGAACTCCTCGCCGTATAGATCACTGTACATCGCCGACAACGTTGTCGACCTCTTTTTTGCTGTGGACATCGTTCTAACATTCTTCGTTGCATACATCGACTCAAGAACACAACTACTTGTTCGTGACAGAAGAAAGATTGCTCGGAGGTAATTAATCCTTAATTACCCCGCTGCATGCCCCACTAATCCGTTCTAACATCCTTAATTATACTGCATGCATCGAAGGCAAAACTACAAAAACGTTACGTTTAACACATGGTCCTTGGTAATCATACACCACTTTGACTGATCCAAGTTAGTAGCCAAAGTTGAAAAGGTTTACTCGAGTCAATAATAATAATAATAATTAAACATTATTACTTAAGAAAAAAAGGAGTCAAGTCGAGTTATCAAATCAATCCATCTAATTTAATTTAAAATCTGATTTAACTCAGTAAATCATCGAATTAATCCATATAATCAAGCCGGGTGAGATATTGATGTCTTGGTGTCTCTGTTTTGGCATATGGGAAACGAATCAAATGGAGATGAGTCAATAATGGCAGACTCTTCCATGCGTTTGCACCATCACCAACACCTCTTTAGCTTTTTTAGTAGACCCCTGGATTGACTCGTGAAAGCGTCCCAACCTTTGTTTTTTCTTTCTTTTTTTTCTTGATTTCTTAATATATATATATATATATATATATATATATATATATATATATATATAAAAGAGGGTTGCAATTGACATACACATTGATATCAATAAGAATCATGCAAGGCTTAAGTTGTAAAAATTTGCATAGCTATAATACTATTTCATGTTTAATTTTTTTTAATTTATTAAAATATATGATAATTATGAAACTCAAACTTATAATTGTTTGTTTGTTAGCCATATTAGAAAGTAAATATAACACGTGACTTTTTGCTTTAATTTTGTTTTTTATCATGATGTAATCTTTATTTTTTTATAAAATAAAATAAAAATTAGGTTAATCCAAATAAATCTACATCAATCTAGTAGGTGACCCGAAACTTGTCCGATTGATATCATGTTTGGCTTAAAAACTTTTACACCCAAAGAATGTTGGCCAGAATTTTCCACCCTTTCTTTTTCTGAATTTAATTTTGTTTTATAAGTGGTTGAATTATGGAATAGATGTGATGCTAAAGCCAGTGGTGGTGGTGGTGCTATTGCGTGTGTGATAGGTACCTCTCAACATGGTTTTTGATGGATGTGGCATCCACTGTCCCCTTCGAACTACTGGCCTACTTGTTCACAGGCAATGAAAAAGTAGGGCTCTCTTATTCCCTCTTGGGCCTGCTCAGATTCTGGAGACTTCGAAGAGTTAAGCAACTCTTCACTAGGTATATATAGTATAGGACTCTTCCTTTTTAACTATATATTGAAGAAAATCCATGTAAATTATCTTCACATCTAACCTTTTGAATTGGGGGATGTTGCAGGCTTGAGAAGGATATCAGATTTAGCTATTTCTGGGTCCGATGTGCTAGGTTACTGTGTGTAAGTGTTAAGGATTCCGGATCTTGAATCGGGTTGATTATCGAACTGAATTTGATAACTATATTACCATAATGTTCCATGTATGAAATAATATAAAATATATTATTGGAAAAAATGAAATGTAATAAAGTGTTGTTTTATTTTTATTTTTTTTGGTTTAGGTGACACTATTTCTTGTGCACTGTGCTGGTTGCCTCTACTACTTGCTAGCTGACAGATACCCGCACAAAGGGAAGACATGGATAGGTGCTGTGATACCAAATTTCAGAGAGACAAGCCTTTGGATCAGATATATTTCAGCTATGTACTGGTCAATCACCACCATGACTACAGTTGGTTATGGTGATCTCCATGCTCAAAACTCCATGGAAATGATTTTCATCATCTTCTACATGCTCTTCAACCTTGGTCTGACTGCTTATTTGATCGGTAACATGACAAATCTAGTCGTTGAAGGAACTCGACGTACCATGGAATTTGTAAGAAGTGTTCATGTTCACAGCTTATTCTTAGTTTTTCTACTCTTCAATTTGTTCTCTAGAAATGTCATTTTACTAGTAAATTTTGCAGCTAAAATCAAGTTAGTCCCTCGACCAAAAAATTAGATTTTTCACCACCTCTAGAAAAAGATTTCAAGAGAAATATCAATACATAATGCAGATTTTGCTGTTGTGATGTTCTTAATCTTGATTTCTACGTGTTGTTGCAGAGGAACAGCATTGAAGCAGCATCCAATTTTGTGAGCAGAAACCGTTTGCCTCCAAGATTAAAGGATCAGATATTGGCATATATGTGCTTGAGATTCAAGGCTGAGAACTTGAACCAGCATCAATTGATTGAACAGCTACCAAAATCCATCTGCAAAAGCATTTGCCAGCATTTGTTTCTGCCTACAGTGAAGAAGGTCTATCTTTTCGATGGTATCTCAAGGGAAACACTCTTGCAGCTGGTAAGGAACTGTAATCTTTTTTTTTTTCCAATGTAATATGTAGCACTAGATGATTTAGTGCCATGCCTGCAATACTTCATCGTTGTCAGATCTTGTCCGGGGTCTGAATAGGGCTGGATTGCAGGCCAGCTATGTCAATCCATGGATCAATGAGTCAACTCGAATCTATCCAAAAACAACATCATTTTTATTTAGAGAACAAATAGAAACAACATCGTTTAGAAAAGAAAATAAGTAAAAAAAATAAAGCGATATTGTTTAGGTAAAAAATTCAAAAACTCTTGGAGTTAACTTTACCAAGTTTTACTTGGGTTTATCCATGTCAATCATGTCACGAGTTGATTTACTTATATAACTTGAATTTGATTGAGTCAACTTTCTAAATGAGTCAAGCAAACTCAGCTCAGGCCAGGTTACCCGACGGGTCACAGGTTTATAACTATGCATTTCTTGTTTGACAATAGCATCTAGATCTTTAATTCTGTGACCCCTTGATGGCATTTCTTGTTTTCCTAACCAGAGCTGCATGTGATCTTATGTGCCTAACGAGATTAATGTAGTACTGTCGTCATATAAATATTTAGATTGGTGGGTTTTTTGAGATCAGGACAGGATAAGAGATCTAAAATTCCAAACAATGTAACTAAAATAACTAGGTTGCGAAGATCAAAGCTGAGTACATCCCACCGAGAGAAGATGTAGTCATGCAAAATGAAGCTCCAGATGATGTTTACATAATTGTATCAGGAGAGGTTGAGATCATCGAATCCCATCTAGAGAAGGAACGAGCTGTGGGGACTTTGCGCTCTGGGGACATGTTTGGAGAACTGGGTGCGCTTTGTTGCAGACCTCAGAGCCATTTATTTCGAACGAAAACACTCTCACAGCTCCTGAGGATCAAAACCACAGCTCTTTTAAAAGCAATGCAGACCAATCAAGACGATTACGTAGCTATTATGAAGAACTTTCTTCAGGTTTGTTTGTCATGGATTCGGAGTTAATCGATCCTCTACTCTGATGTTCATTCTTTGAAAGGCTTGATGTTTCGTCTATCTTTTGCCGGACCTTTTATACCATATGTATATCTCTGCTTATGATATCACACGATTTCTTGAGATTAATCAAGATTTTACACCGCAGCATTACAAAAGGCTTAAGGGTTTGAAGATTGGAGATTTAACTGTTGAGAATGGAGAAGAAGAGGATGATCCAAACATGGCTTTCAACTTGCTAGCTACAGCAAGCACAGGCAATGCTGCATTTCTTGAAGAACTTCTCAGGGCAAAATTGGATCCTGATATTGGAGACTCCAAAGGAAGAACCCCATTGGTATGCTCCTACTTAGCCTAGAAAATTTCCATGTCTTCATTGTTTTTTTATCAGAATCTACGTGCTTGTTGAACTCAAATGTCATTATTATATAATAAGAACATGCATGGGAATTTCCAAACATTTTCTTGAGCATTAACTGGATCTTTCTTCAAGAAGAAATGACATTCCTGGGCCTGTCCATTGGCCTGCTGGATCTTGTTTATTATCATTATCTGAGAATCATCTCCATTTCATTCTTCAACATTGCACTTGTCAAAGGAAATAGATGATGGCCTACTGATTCCCACCTACTGATTCGTCGTCGACTCTCCAAAGAAAGTGAACGATAATCTGATTTAGAAAAGAAGGGTAGAAGATGCAACACATGCATGGTTTTTGCTAATTTCTCTGCTCCATGTTTTGTGGTGCAACAGCACATAGCAGCATCAAAAGGACATGAAGAGTGTGTGGTGGTGCTCCTTAGGCATGGATGCGATATACACCTGAGAGGTAAGTGCACAATTTCATAGCTTCTTGTGGTCCTACAAATCGCTTGATCTTCCTAGATTTAACGTAGATAACATAACACCGTGATCAATGACAGATGTTAATGGTAATACTGCTTTGTGGGAAGCCATATCATCGAAGCATCATTCCATATTTAGGATTCTCTTTCAAAATGCTTCCGTTTCTGACCCTCACGCCGCGGGTGATCTCTTATGCACCGCTGCAAAACAAAACGATCTGATGGTGATGAAGGAACTACTGAAACAAGGATTGAATGTTGATTCAAAGGATCGCCATGGAAAAACAGCACTCCAAGTAGCCATGGCAGAGAATCATGGGGACATGGTAAACTTGCTAGTAATGAGCGGTGCGGAAGTTGCTGAAGCAAGCACTCATGAGTTCTCTTCCACGAGCCTCAACGAAATGCTTCAAAAGAGAGAGATCGGACACCGAATTACGGTGCCTGATGTCTTGACAGCTAATGAAATGCTTTTAAAGAGGTGTGAAGGGGAACAAGAATGCACCTCATGTACTGGTAAATCCAAAGGATCATCATCAGATTGTATTAGGGTGAGCATATACAGAGGACATCCCATGGTTAGGAGACAAACTTGCTGCGTGGAAGCTGGGAGATTGATCAAGTTGCCAAATTCCCTAGAGGAGCTAAAGAGCATTGCAGGTATATTGATCTACTCTACACACCCCCCAGATCAAGTCCCTTTTGCTAACCTCTTCCTCTTGAGAGTATTTAAAATCGTGTTCTTCCTCCAATAGGTGAAAAGTTTGGATTCGATGCAAGAAATGCCATGGTGACAGATGAAGAAGGTTCAGAGGTTGACTCCATTGAAGTGATTAGAGACAAGGACAAGCTTTTCATAGTTGAAGATCCAACTTGCTTAATCCATTTGGATGGAAACTAGCTGGTTAAGGTTGCAATCAATATATACTCATCAGGCATACATAATTTTATAGACAAGTACGTACTTAGATCGATCTCACTTGATAATTAGCATATATGCAAATGTTTATATGCTTCGTCTAAGGTCTCTAATGGGTTTAATATTATATCAGATTCAGCCTAGCATGTTTTGTGAGTTAGTTTGCCCTCTTTTCTTTTAAAAAAATAAAATGATAACAAAAACTAGAAAACGTAATCATTTGTTGAAAACTCAAGTGATTTTTTTCAAACTAAATAAAAAATAAGAAATACAATAGATAATATTGTAACTGTTTTTTATATATAAAAAAATAAATCAAAACCATGGTTATTTTAATATTTTATGTTTTCGATAATCTAATTACCATGAAAAAAGTTATATTGTTAACTAATAAAATTTATATTATATTTAGATTAAAAAATAAATTTACATCATTTGCTAAATATAAAAATATAATCTTAATATTATATATTGTTAAAAAGTGCTTGTATATAAAAGAAAAAAAAAGTATGATGTTCATGTATTTTTTATTTAAAAAAATAAAAATAAATTATATTTTTACTTGTATTAAAAAAATAATAAAAAAAATCTCTAAAAATATGTTTTTCAAACTCAGTAAGTTTTCATTTCTCAATAACAATGATCCCTAATTCACAAAGAGCTATTTATTTTTGTGGTTGAAATTATGTTTTGTAATTTTTTGAAAAAAAAATTACTTGACGTTAATTGTTTTTAATGTTTTTTTTTATATGCTAATATCAAAAATAATTTTTTTAAAAAATATATTTTCATGTATTTTCAAGCGAAAAACATTTTAAAAATCAACCGAGTTATCACTCAAACACTGTCAAAATCAACCATGCCTATTATAAAAGATATCAATCTTGAATAATGCTCGATACCGACCCTGAACCCTATCATCATGTTAGGAGATTAATTGTTAATTTTCACTTGATGAAAAACTATAGCATATTATGTTCCTTCTATTCTTTGATCTAGGATTTGTTTATTTTTGTTTTTTAAAAGTTTTTTTAAGAAAATTAATTTTTTTTTTATTTTTAATTTAAACTATTTTTTGTTATTTTGATATTGTTTTGACGTATCAATGCCAAAAATAAATTTTTTATAAAAAAAATTAATATATTTACTACCCTGCAAATATCACAAGAACATGGTTTTTGGGAATGGTCCATTCATCAAGTCGTGAAGATTGTCTAGGGACATTCAAATATTATATTCCAAGAGAAACATTGATTGCTAAATTTAATGCTTAAAAAATAGAATGCATGTTGGGTCCTAAAGTAAAAGAATCTACGTTGTAGTTCAGCATAAATTTATCCCAAGCTCACCATCCATGCATGGCCGATCTGCTTGATTAGAATAGTCTATAACTAGAAGAAGACGATGCTCATATATCTTATATATCTGTATGGGAACACAAAAGCTTGGAACAAGAGAATTGAAATATAAAAGCTGAAGAAGACAAAGAGCTGCAACATTGTTATATAACAAAATTGTTTCATATATATATATATATATATATATATATATATATATATATAAATAAAAGGAGCTTAATTTGACTCAAAAAATATTAATTTGCGGGTTTGATAAAAGTGTTTGGAAATTAAAATAATATTTTTTTATTTTTAAAAATTATTTTTGACATTAACACATCAAATAATCTAAAAATATTTAAAAAAATATTAATTTAAAATAAAAAAAATTATTTTTTTCAAAAATACTTTTAAAATATAATCCCAACCTACTCTAAATCAATTTTAAAATCGTGATGTTCTGTGTTTTATGAAAAAATAATGTTGTTTTCAATTAAAAAAACTTAAATAATATTGTTTTAAATAAAAAAAATCTAAGTTGACCATTGTAAGATTCATTTAGGTTTGATCTATCAACTTTTAAATTAAATTAAATTTTAAATTAATAACTTGTAAAGTCGACCTGTGAAACTATTATGAGATATCCATTATTGTATAGCTAGAAATCTCCCCCGCTCATCTCTCTCTCTGTACCTTTTCTGCCAATTAGACAATGATAACAATAGATTCCTAATCATCCCCTCCACTCCATAAGGAAACACACATAATTGCAACCAGCGATTATCCTATTCCAGCTTGTAGAAAAGAAGCCTGTACTGTGCTGCTCCCAAAAAGCTACTGAAATTCAGTACTTTTATTTCTTTGTTGTCTTCAATCTTGCAATATAAACCAGTTAATCTCCAGCATCTTTTCTTCTCACCACCATATACCAATGTTTATGGATCCTCCATGCAACCTTGCTCCTGTCTGTGGCTTCTACAGCATGCTTTCAAGAGAGCTTGATGACCTCGATCAGTGCTTCCTATCTCACAACTTCATCTCTGTTCAGTTCCTTTCCAAAGTTCTAGCCTCTCTCCAATCTTTCCATTCTCAGCTAACCACTCTGGTTCAAGAACTTCACCTTCCCGTAGGAGAAAAGTGGCTTGACGAGTACATGGATGAAAGCTCCAGGCTCTGGGAAGCCTGTCTCGTACTCAAATCAGGCGTTCTAGCTATGGAAAACCATCACTCCTCCGGTTCCAATATAGCTTCCTCTCTCGATGGTTATCGTCACCATTCGAATGCACAAGTTTCACGTCAGGTTTAGTCTCTGTGTGTGTGTGTGTGTGTGTCATAAAGGATATATATATACAAGATGTTTCGAGCTAGCTTGAGTAATTACTTACGTATGTAATTATGCATGGTTGTGATAATGGTGTAGGTTATTCGTGCAATCGTAGGTTGTCAAAGGGAAGTTATAGTGCTGGAAGAGGAGAACAAGAGGTTGATGGAAACAAGAGTTGAAGCGTTGTCACTGAACTTCGAAGGAAATTGTAATAGTGTCATGATTGAGTCGAGCTGGTTCAATGCATTCAATGGATTCCGAGGTGTTCTACACGCGATGAGGAATGTTAACTCGTTGCTTCTATTGATCTTGCTTGCTGGGCTAGTGTATTGTTGGCCACCATTTTGGCAAGGAGCAGCCGCGTTTAGGGAGGGGGAGCAGATGACGTTTGGTTCAGCCTCCATGGATTCAATAGCAAGACTGCAGCGAAGAGTGCAAAACGGAATGGATCAAATCGGTGGGCAACCGGCTTCATCAGCTGGTATCATGCTTTATGAGTTCAGGCAGGCAAGAATTGCAATGGAGGAGCTCAGGGCAGGGCTGGAGAGCGGTGGCGCTGTGGAGGGTGAATCAGGCATGGACATCCAAGACAAGGTTGACAGCTTGAAGAGTTGCTTTGGGTTGCTGAGATGTGGGGTAGAGACCATAATTGGACAGCTTGATGATTTCTTTGATGAAATAGTTGAAGGGAGGAAGAAGCTTTTGGGCATGTGCTCTCGTCAGCCCCGCACGTAAGCAAACGACGTCGGTGAAGCAACTTTTAGGTACAAAGGGATTAAAAAATGATGAAAATCAGCAACGGTGTGAATCATTTTCTATTGTGGACACCTTCTTCTTCCACGTTTCTTTGATTTTCTCTTTTCAAGCCTTTGCATTATTAATTCGAGTTGTGTTTTTAGTTAAATCAAATCAAAATACTGATATGATAAAACTTGATTAATAGAACTAAATCCAGTATAAATTTAACTAGATTAATACTTAAAAAAAGATATTATCATAATTAATTAAAAAATCTTGTTAGGGATATTTGCAAGTATAGTTGTAATTATTTTTTAAAGTATTTTTTATTTAGAAATATATTAAAATAATATATTTTTGTATTTTTTAAAAATTATTTTTGATATCAATATAATAAAATGATCTAAAAATATTAAAAATATATTAATTTAAAATAAAAATTAATTTTATAAAAATACCTTTAAAATATAAAAATAACAATACTTAAAAACCTTAACAAAGTTGGGCTTTTCTCTAAGCATAAACCCAAAACATGATAGTGCCAAGCAAAAACCTCCTCCAACCAGATATGGTCCTTATTCAATCCAATGGTGGAGCTTTGACTTCTATTATCAATTGGCCCAAATTTGACTAGAACTTGACGCTGGAAATTTCACGCCCCCAATTTTGGTCGTAGCTTAAATCAATATTGTCTCATTTGCCGTTTGAAACGAAACACATGTCTCAAAAGAGGAGGCTTTCTTCATTTTTTGTGTTCTTGTCAATAAAGTTTTTTTTCTTCAGTTTTATCTTTTATTATTTGATTTAACTGAAAATTAGATTTTTTTATATAGAATTTTTTACTAATTCTAAAAATGATTTGTGTTATTTTTAGATCTTTTTATTTTTTGTTCTTTATTAAATTTAGTTTTTTTAAAAAGAAATTTTGTATTTTAATTGAATTTTGTTTTTTTATTTTCAGCATTCAATATTTGGTTGAATAGAATTTGGCTCTCTATTTTGTTTCTATTTGAGTTTCATAGGATAATCATTATTTTATGCTCTAGATTATGAGTTTTTCAAGTTGACCTGAAAAACCTACAACCTAAAAGCTTAATCTAAAATGAATTTCAATTTGAATAAGAAAAAACGTTGACCTAGCTAAACTAGGTGACCCTCGAGAGTAGACCTTTCACGGGACCAAACTCAATTTAAATCTGGTGAGGTCATCAAATTCAACTCGATAAACACTAAAAATAAAACATTAATGTTATCCAAAAACCTTTTCATTTAAAGTTGGGTTTTCTTCTCTAAGTAGAAACCCAAAACATGATAGTGCCATGCAAAAACTTTCTCCATCCAATATCTTGTTTGGTAAAAAATAGTAACTTCAATAAGATATGGATATTGTTTATATTTACATTATAAAAATATTTTTGAAAAATATTAAAATCAAATTTTATTTTATTTTTTCTTTGCTTAAATTTTTTTTTTAAATCGTGTTGATGCTAAAAATAAATTTTTAAAATAAAAAATATATATTATTTTAATATATTTTTAAAAAAATACACTTTAAAAAACAACCCTAATACAATACCCAATAAATTCACGGTCCTTATTCAATCCAACGGTGTAGCTCTTTGACTTCTATTATCAATTGGCCCAAATTTGACTACAACTTGGCGTTGGAAATTTCACACCCTAAATTTTGGTCCTAACTTTAATCAGTATGGTCTCATGTGCCGTTTGAAACGAACACGTCTCAGAAGAGGCTGTTATTAAAATGATATTTTTATCCTCTTAAAAAAAACTCAATTGCCTGGCTATGGGCATTAGTGTTGTTAAGTGTAATTACTTAATTGCCCATAAAAAGAAAAAAAAAACTTTGGTCTGGAGGCTTTTTTTTTTTAAAAAAAAGTGTACTTTTCCCTACGCAGTAAAATAACTTTATTACTGTTAAAATTAAAATTTTCTTACCTTACCTCGAGGCTTATTCATATTTTCATTTTGGTTTGTTAATGATTATAATGTGGTATTATGGCTTACCTTTCTGGATGGTACGTGCAGCATAATCCCCACCAGTTTAGTGCTTGTTAGTTTTTTTTTTTTCCCTTAATTTATCTGTTTTCTTAATTTCCACACAGAATCTTTTAAAATTTCATAACATCCCTTCATTTTATTTTTCTTTAAATTTAATTGATATTTTTTATTTAAAATATTTTATAAAATTAAAATGTATTTTCAATTCCATTATTCTTGAGTTTTTTAATATGTTAGATTAGATTCATATTATTTTGATCACTATTTATTTTTATTTAAGATCATTTTTAAAATTGATTATTTTTACAATTTCATTCTTTATTTCTTATAGCTATTTTTTTTTAATTTTGATTGATTTTTTAAATTGATATATTTTTTATTTTATTTTTCAACATTGAAACGAGTTTTTTAATTGAGCTAGAGTTTAGAATTTAACGAGTTGTGAATTTGAAAGATTGAACCAAGTTTAGGAGATTTACCTTGGTTTATTTTTTTTCATGCTTATATTTTGTCAATTTTATCCTTTATTATTTGATTTAATTGGAGATTGAATTTTGTTTATTATTTTATTTTCTTTATATAGGATGTTTTTACTATATCTAAAAATGATTTAGGTCATTTCAGGGTTTTTTTAATTTGTTGCTCTTTATTAAATTTAGATATTTCTAAAAGAAAATTTTTTAAATTGAATATATATATTTTTTATTTTCAACCTTGAATATTATGTTAAATAGAATTGAACTCCCTATTTTGTTTTAATTTGGATTCTATGAGATAATTACGGTCTCATGTTATGGATCACAAGTTTTTCATGTTGACTTATAAAATCTACAACTAAAAAATTTTACCTGGACTGGATTTAAATTCAAACAAGAAAAAACATTAACTTGGCTAAACCAGATAATCTTATGGATAGACCTCTCATCAAACCAAACTCAATTTAAATTTGGCTAGGATAATGCTACATGATTTTTTGTTTTTTATTAAGGAAATAACTGAAATAATGTTATTTTGATAAATAAAAAACAACATATTTAAATTGACCCAATGATCTACTATTTGAAAACTATAAAAAACATTTATGATTTTTATTTATTTATTAATTTCAACTTTTTAAAAATAAAATAGACAGTTAACGATTAGCTGAATAGATAATTCATGCAAAATTCATAACGAACTATCACTATAGCTGTGACTATAATTATGGATCTCTATTTTGATTATGGTGATGATTAATATCTAAAATTGTACCACGGTTAACAATTGTCATCTCTATCTGTGCTCACACGTGGAGGTTAGACATACATTGGGCCAGGCATCTTTTAATGACAATACGCCCCGCTTTTCATAAACTGGACGGGCCCACCATCAGCAAAAGCCGCTCCCACTGGGCCCCACCTTGACTTTTTTTGGTATGCCTGCATTCCGCGTCTCCTGCCCAGTTAAGCAGGTACGTTTTTCTGGCGGATGGAACCAAGCTAAACAATTTGGAGCCGTATTTTTCTGTACATATTTTCCATTTTAAAAGCGTTGATCGAGAATATGATTATGATTGATTTTTTTGATTGAGAATGTAATTATAATTGATTTTTAAATAATTTTTGGTGTTAAAATATATGATAATAGTATTTTTTTTAAATTATTTTTGATATTAGTATATCAAAATAATTTGAAAATACTAAAAATATATTAATTTGAAGTTAATAAAAAAATAAAAAAATTTAAAATTTTTTAAAAACGCATTTGAAATGCAGAAATAAACAATGTGCTGTGATTGCTTTTCAAATAACTTTTTATATTAAAATACATATTAATAATATTTTTTTATTTTTTAAAAATTATTTTTGACATCAGCACATCAAAATGATTTGAAAATATTAAAAATATATTAATTTAAAGTTAATAAAATTAAATTAAAATTTTTTTAATAATACTTTTAAAATATAAAAACAAACAAGCCCTAAATATTTAATTTCATCATTTATCTAATATCAATTATAATAAAGTCTGAGTAATTAATTAATTGGGTAAACTTATAATATCTGATTATATTTGTTTTTATTGAAAATATTAAATTTATTTTTAATTTTTTTAAAAAGATTCAGATTATTTTTTTATAATGAAAAAATAAAAAAACAATTATTTTATTTAAAAATTAATATTAAAGAATATATCACACCACAGACAATATAAATCGTACGAAATTCACTTGCCTTCCCATAATGGAGATCAGTCTTGAGTAACCATTTTCTGAAACATGGCATCACGAGAGCTGAGACTATACTTGAAGGTCTGAATCATAAGTTCGGTGCTGAATCGATTGATAGACACGTGAGTGTTTGTCTGAGAGAATGGGGACTGGTTTAGGTACTCGCGAGCGTGAGGGTGGATGCTCCTATTTTTGCTCGCGTGTGACGGAAGACGCCTCTATTTAAAGACGTAGCAAAGTCCGGTGAATGGACGCGTAGCCGTCGCGACCAAGCGTCACGTCTTCTGCTTTTGCAGCCTCCCAGAATTGTTGAAAATAATAATATTATAGAAAACCTTAAATAATAAATTTAGAGAGAAGAGTAGTCGCGATTATGTTTTAAAATATTTTTTATATTAAAATATATTAAAATTATATTTTTTATTTTTAAAATTAATATATCAAAATAATTCAAAATATATAAAAAATTTATTTTTTAAAACAATTTTAATTAATTAAAAAAATACGGGTACAATCATGTGTTTATCTTAAGATTTATTATTCCCTACTCCTTCCACCACTTTTTCAGCTTATTCGCATTCAAGCCATAGTTTTTAAACATGGTTAAAGGATTAAAAAATTATACATTATTGTTTTTTGTTCGAAAAGTCGTTTAGCTTGTCTTGATTTGTTTCTTGGATTTGAATTTGTCATTACACGTCCAGATCAAGCTTCCCCAATATACGCAAGCGGCAAGCCCCTCCATGCTTCATGAATCCATTTTCTAATTTGCTGACTGGACAGCTGACAACATTATCTTCAGGCTGAGCTGTTGTAAGAATTGTGTGAGTAACAAGCCGACAGAAATTAATTTAGGCTGTGGAATATTGTTTCCTCCCTGGGTGCGAATCGATCTACTTCTACTGCTCCAGGTTTTTTCTTTCAAGATTGTAATTGTTTTTAATTTTTTAAAGTATTTTTTATTTTAAAATATATTAAAATAATATTTTTAAAAAATTGTTTTTGAAATCAACGCATTAAAATAATTTAAAAACACTAAAAAATATTAATTAAAATATATTTTTTTAATTTTTTCAAAAATATTTTTAAAATGCAAAATCAGAAAACTTAAACACTATTGCCACAAATTTCTTCAGTGGATAAATAAAAAAAAATTATAACCTTTTTATTTTTGTATTTAAAAGTGTTTATAAAAAGTATATATTTTTTTAAATTAATTACACAATTTAAATTCTATATATAATCATAAGTTTTTTAACAAACTTGAAGGACCTTGACGAAGTACAAGAGGTGGTTTTCTTGCTTAATTATTTTTTCATATTTTATCTTTTATCTTTTCCAACCTGCTATTAATCTTTTATATATATATATATATATTATTTTCAATTAAAATACACACATATATTATTTTATTTTTATTTTAGAGCAGATTATGAGGATTGAGGCTGCTATTCCAAGTAGCAAAAAGAGCAGCCAGCAGCCAGGAGGGATGGCCAGCACCGCATGTTCCACCGAGAAATGAGTGGCCAACATGCTCTTGTTTGAGTCTTCCAAACAATTTGTTCATTCTGATCAGCAATAAAGACTGACAGCAACAGCGTGTATTTTACACTTTAGTAATATTTTAGAGCAGATTATGAGGATTGAGGCTGCTATTCCAAGTAGCAAAAAGAGCAGCCAGCAGCCAGGAGGGATGGCCAGCACCGCATGTTCCACCGAGAAATGAGTGGCCAACATGCTCTTGTTTGAGTCTTCCAAACAATTTGTTCATTCTGATCAGCAATAAAGACTGACAGCAACAGCGTGTATTTTACACTTTAGTAATATTTTACTATTTTACGGGGAGGATATTATTATTGCTTCGAAACCTGGACCGACTGGCAGTTTGAGTTGAAAAAGAAAAGAAAAGAAAGAGAGACCTGGTTAAAATATTTTTTAAAATATTTTTATTGAATTTTAAATAATTTAATTTAATTTATTTTTAAATTTAATCTTCATTTTAAATATTACAATTCCTTTTATTTTAAGTTTTTTATTTTTATTTTTTAATAATTTCATTTCTTTTTATTTAATTTTATTAAATTTTCATATTATATTTGATATTTATCTTTGTTTATCATGTTTTTAAAATCCCGTCTAAAAATCAGCCTTTATTGTTGATTTTTTATTCTACTAAAAATTAAAATTAATATTATTTTCATAAGAAAATAATGGAGAAAAAAAATTCAAATATTACCCTTGTTTTTTTTTCTTTCTTTTTTTGATTGTTTTTTTTTCTAGTTCCATCCATTTCCATTTGATTTTGTTTTTTTGTTTATATATATATATATATATATATATATATATTAAATACGGTACTCATTCTCTTGATTGTTCTTTTTTATTATTATTTTCTTGATTTGTTTTATCTTTCAATTTTGTCCATCAATATTTTATTTCACTTATTTTTATTTAATTTTAGTTCTCATTCTTTTAATTATTATTTTTTTATCATTTCTCAATCTATTTTTTGATTAAGTTCCTCATTATTTAATTTCATTAGTTTTTATATTATATGTAGTTCTTATTGTTTTAATTACTATTCATTTTTTTTTAGTTTTTTGATAATTAAGAATTTTATTCTAGATTTGTTTTTATTTTCTGTATGGTCATTTTGCTCTCATAACTCAATTTGACTTTAGTATTTTTTTTAAAAAAAATTAATTTAATCCTTTAATATTAGGCTATTGAGCTTTGAGTTTTTTATTTTATTTTTTTTTTCTTCAAGATTATTCTTAATAGCAAGTTAATTCAAGTTTACTCATCTTATTTTTATTCGAAAATCTTTTTGATATTAAAAAAATTAATGTAACCTGTAAGAAAAAAAAAAAACCTAGTTTACTCTATTTCCTTCCAAACTAGAACTGAAAAGGCAAGCAAGAATCAAGGAGGTTACTTACTTGCAAAGGCATAAATAAGGGGGTTAGGTTTTGAAAGCAAGTAAAGTATAGGTGAGGAATAAGTTACAAATTTGACTTTCTTTTAAATAATTGAAAGTGGAATATAAGTAGGGTGATGCGATCCATCCAATTTTCAACCATCCCATTAATCAATCTATTGAACACAAACACTTTTAAGTTTGTTGGCTTAATTATTTAAGATAAAAAATACATATTTATTAAACTGATTTTATAATTTAAAAAAATTATGGTTTAAAACCTAATGTTTAAAATTTAACTGAAAAAATATTAATTTAATAAAATTTAAATGATATAACTGAATTTTTAGCTATTTATTTCATCTAAACAAATTTAATTAAATAAATATTAAAGCGGTGTTTAATACAATGATAATGTTTATTTTTAATTTGAAAATAAATAAAAATAATATTTATTTTACTTTTTAAAATCAAGTTTGATATAATTTAAAATTATAAAAAATTTAAAATTTATAAAAACATCTTTTAACATTAAAACCAATATATTTTTTAGTGTTTAAAAAAATAATATAATTTTAATAAAACATATTAATTGATTGATTTTGATGACAAATAGTATTATATTGATTGATTGATTTTGATTGCAATGATTGTGATGGCACTGCACAAAGCACGACGAGTCTATATCCTTTTTTTATGGAGTTGAATCTCTTAAAAGCATTATTCATCGATAATCGAATCGTTATATATATATATATATATATATATATATATATATATTCATTAAATATCCAACTATTTTATATTTATTTTAATTAATTTTATAAATTTTAAAGTTAATAACTATATAAAATTTTAATAGTTTTAAAATTTATAAAATTTAAATTAATAATTTTTAGGAAGCTAATTCAGAATCTAATCAATCAAGTTACACTTTTAAAATTATTATTGAATATATTCTTATCAATTAAGATAATATATAATAAATATAAATATTATTATTATTATTTTTTATTTCTCCATTCTCTTTAAAAAATAATAAGAATTCCTCTTCACCTCACTCTTTATTTTCCTTGTATTTATTTTTTTATATTATAAATATTATTTAATTACAATTATAAGATCTGAGGTTAACCTATAGTTCATAATATTATGGTAATTACATAATCTATGTAAAATTAAAAACCGAAGAGAGAGAGAGAGAGCCGTTGTGATGAGATGACGTGGCAGAAAATACTGAGAGGAGATGAGTCAGATGACGAAGATAAGTTAAATCTCACACAACACAACATAAACACTTTACACACACGCTTTTTCTGCTCTCTTTCTCTCTAACAGAATTCTTTTAAAAACAATTCAAGAAGGAATCGACGCAGCCTTTCCCTTTGAATTTTCTTGTACATGTATATAAAAAACACAAGAGATTCATCAATAAAGAAAGAAAGTGTTTGTGTGAGAGAGATACGGTATCGTTTTGGTGTCTTCCTCCTCCTCCTCCTGCTGTTGCTTTGGTTGTGAATTATGGATATTGGAGCGGAGTCGTCATCACCATCGTCGCCGTCGCCGGAGGCTTGGGTAGTGGGTGGTGGAGTTGTTATTGATTTTCCTGTGAGTGATAAGGTATCGTTCTCGTCTCCGAGGAGAATACCGAAGAACCTTCAAAAAAGACTATTGGAAGCGAAGACTCCTACAACTAGTAGTGTTGAAGAAATCGAAGCTAAACTTCGACACGCTCATCTCCGTCGACAGGTTCTTATTATTATTATAACTCAACTCTTTCCGTTTCTTTTCAAGGAGAACGAAGATTAATTATCAATTTTTTAAATTGAAATTCCAAAACTAATTTTTTTTTTGCTTAAAATCGTATTGATTATTATTATTTTTTCCTCCTTTGATTGATTGCCGTTATTTTTATTGTTTTTTATTTGTTTTTATTTTCGGAATTAATTTTTCGGTTCTTTCTGATTATTTATTCAAGTCACGAAGAAGCACCTGGTTACCGTTTTTTTTTTTTTAAAATTTTAAATTTATATTTTTTTACTATTGAATTAGAGAAGGAATATTAACAATCGGTGTTGAATGTATTTTCTTTTTTTGGGTGCCAGAATTCTGAACTAAAGAAGATTTTTTAATAAAATAAAATAAAAAAAGCAATCATCTTTGACTGTTGGTTGGTGTCAAGGAATTATTTTTTTTTTATTCTGCAATGAAATGAAATAATTTCTTTCCTGGTAACCAAGAATTGTTATGCTTTTCTTGTTTTAGGTACCGTGTTTTTTTTTCTTTTTCTGTTTTTTTTTTTGGTTGATTTGTGAAAAGTTCACCACCTTTCTGTTACAATTTATAGTTTCCTTTTCTTTTATCGGGATTAATATCTTTTCTTTCATCAAAAGAAATTTGAAGAGGTTTTTATATTTATTAATTTTTTGCTGGTGTTAGGTTGGTGGTGGTGGGGATTGCTTTGTTTTCCTGTTGGATTTTTGTTTTTAAGCATGTGGGATTTTCTTTCACTTGCTATATCGAACATATGTTTTAATTATTTTGGATAATAATCACATCACGCGTTTTTTTTTTTTTTTGAAAAGTTTTTCCTTTTCTTTTTGGTTAGTTAATTCATTGTTAGAATATTTTTTGAATAATTTTAGTTTTTAGAAATTTGATCACACAGCACATTTCATGGGAATTTATTTTTTTAACATTGTTTTGGCTCAATCCTTTTGAGTACAGCAATTCTATGAGAAGTTGTCAAGCAAGGCTAGACCAAAGCCAAGAAGCCCCTCACAATGTTCATCTCATGAAGAAGACCTTGCCCAACGCCTTGAAGCAAAGCTTCATGCCGCGGAGCAAAAAAGGTAGTCTTTATTGGTTACTGATTGGGTTTGAATAGTTTTTGTATTAAAGCCTGGTGGTTTGAATGCTATCCATGTGACCTTTAAGCATCACCATGCCTTTTATCATTACTGTCCAAGCTTTACCCTGATTGTGTTGATTCCTCATATACTTCAATGATGGATCATGATGCTGCTTTTTCGGCTATGATTTGTTATTTGTTTTTCTTTTCCACTTATTAACTATCTTGTGAATTTCTCCGTCTTTATCCCCTTTAGGTTTTAACATGGGTTATACACCACATTTTTCTTACAGGTTTTTCACTTATCCTTATTGCTCGTCACTTGTCGTCAAATGATATTTCATTTAGTAAAAAAGATCTGGCCTGGATTATTCTTTTTTCTCGACTGTATCTCACAATTTTTTCTGAAAATGTTTAACATTAAAAACAGATCTTGCATTTCTTCATTTTCTTCCATTTCTTGGAATTGGTCGGCTCCATGCTGCCATCTGGCTGCACCCCAGACCTATTCTTTTTGGCTTATGGCTCTGCATATGTTCTTTTAATTTTTTTATTCTGATTCAGTTTCCCTTTTGTTGATGCAATGTTTTAGATTTGTCCATTAGAAACAAGTTGCAAATACATTCCTTTCAAACCACAATATTTTGAAATTCATAAATTTTAGTAAAGCTGCATGTTTGAGCACACATTCTGATATTACAGGTTAAGCATCCTGGAAAAAGCTCAGATGCGCCTGGCTAGGTTGGATGAGTTGCGGCAGGCGGCTAAAACTGGGGTGGAGATGCGCTTTGAGAGAGAAAGGGAGAGGCTTGGAACAAAAGTGGAGTTACGGGTTCAGCAGGCTGAAGCAAATAGAATGCTCATGCTCAAGGCATACAGACAAAGAAGGGCCACGCTTAAGGAGAGAACATCCCAATCATTATCACGAAGAATGGCTCGGGAAAGTAAGTACAAGGAGCGTGTACGTGCTGCAATTAACCAAAAACGTGCAGCCGCTGAAAAGAAGCGTATGGGATTACTGGAAGCTGAAAAGAGGAGGGCATGTGCTAGGGTGTTGCAAGTTCAGCGAGTAGCCAGGTCTGTCTCTCACCAACGTGAGATTGAGAGGAGGAGAATGAGGGACAAGCTGGAAGATCGACTGCAAAGGGTACAGATATTGTCTGAACCCAGAAATTAATAATTAATAGCATCTTCCTCATATTCAATTGTAAATTGGTAACCTTTGCGTTGCTGTTCATGTCTTTGTTTTCTCATTGAATTTTATGATAACTAGGCAAAGAGACAAAGAGCAGAATATTTGAGGCAGAGAGGACGGCAGCATAGCTCTGTTCGAGTGAACTGGAATAAGATGCACAAGCAGGCTGATCTCCTTTCTAGAAAATTAGCAAGGTATACTCTGCATTTGCTATTTTTTTAAAAAAATTGGTTAAGCTGTCAGGTCATTAGCCCTGTGTAAAAACATCTGGCTTGCTCTTCAGTATAAATTTTACCTGAGCAATGTATACTTGCTTACATTTTTTTAGGTGCTGGAGGCAGTTCCTGAGGTCAAGGAGGACTACCATAGACCTGGCAAAAGACTATGATGCCCTGAAAATCAATGAAAACTGTGTGAAGTCGATGCCATTTGAACAGCTTGCTCGTCTGATTGAATCAACAGGTACTCTTCAGACTGTGAAGGCTCTACTTGATCGTGTGGAGAGCCGCTTTAGAGTCTCCATGGCTGTTGCTACTATGGATCATCCCTCCAGCTTGGAAAACATTGATCACCTTCTCAAAAGAGTTGCCACCCCTAAGAAAAGGAGGACTACTCCTAGGTCCTCTATGAGGAGCAGAGAGGCAAAACGAGTAGGTACCACCAGGGAGTCTGCCAAAAGTGCTGCTACATTGTCAAGGTATCCAGTGAGAATTGTTCTTTGTGCCTACATGATTTTAGGACATCCAGATGCTGTTTTCAGTGGTCAAGGGCAGCGTGAGATTGCTCTGGCCAAGTCTGCTGAAGATTTCATTCGAGAGTTTGAGTTGTTGATAAGGATTATACTGGATGGGCCCATGCACAGTTCTGATGAGGATTCTGAGTCCATGTCACCAAAACGTTGTACGTTCAGGTCTCAACTTGCATCTTTTGATAAAGAATGGTGCGCCTACTTGAATTGCTTTGTGGTGTGGAAGGTTAAGGATGCTCAGTCATTGGAGGAGGACTTGGTGAGAGCTGCGTGCCAGCTTGAACTCTCTATGATCCAAAAATGCAAGCTCACCCCAGAAGGGGGGAGTACTGATGCTCTTACTCATGATATGAAAGCCATTCAGAAACAGGTCTTACCATCATCCATGAAAATATAATCTGATACATATGACATGAACAAATCTTGTGAACTCAAGCACATTAAAAATGATTTAAATTTTTAAGTAAAATAAAGTTCAGTTTTTGGAGTTTTGCAGTCTTGTCATACTTTTGATTAATCACTGTGTTTTCAAGTCTTGAAACAAGCCATTAACTGCCTTTGGATTTGGTATTGAAAAGGGGTGTTGCATAATTGAACGAACGATTATCTGAATTTAGATTCATTTTTGTGAAGCCTTTTGATAAGGCATTCTGCCCAATGTTTCTGCTGGTATTGGTATTTTCATTGGATAATTATCTTTTAATTGTTTCGATACAGGTTACAGAAGATCAAAAACTATTAAGGGAAAAGGTTCAACACCTGAGTGGAGATGCTGGTATTGAGCGTATGGAAATTGCACTATCTGAAACACGATCTAGGTACTTTCAAGCTAAGGAAAATGGAAGTCCAGTAGGGTCTCCAATCATACACTTTCTATCTCCTAGCATGCTCCCATATTCTCCTTCTGCTACTGGCTCGGCTAATAGAAATAATGTGAGTGATGGTATTGAGAGGCCAAGCCGTGTAGTTCGCTCCTTATTCAGAGAAGATACCTCCTCAGCAAAAGAACCTGCTTCCTCTGCAACCAGCAGCAGCCACTTCGATGGCCAGTCAGGTTCTGCTGCTGGGAAATCAATAACAGAGAATGAATTGATCATAAATGAATTTCTCCATGAGCAACGCCATGGTTTTATGGATAGGTTCAATCTTGCTGACAAAGATGAAAACAGCCTCAAGGTTAGTGCATTAACACAACTATGATCATTAACCAATAATCAATCTATTTGAAGATAATGAAATTACCATAAATATATCTCCATTGATTTCATTACTTATTTTTTATTTAATTATTTTGTTTCCAGTTGCATGCTTGCCGAGGGAATAATGGTTGCTTTATGGAATATGCTGCTTTATTAAAGTTAATTTTTTTTTTTTTGATGTTTTTTGTACCCTGTCCAGATTTCACTGAAAATGCTACCCATATGCTGTCTATAATAAAACTAAACTACTGTCTCCTAGTTTTCCACCAAGCTGGTTATGAGTTGAGATAGAGTTTAGAAACTAATTTTCCCTTCTTTCCTCGTTACTTCCAGGAAAAGGTGAGAGAGACAATGGAAGCAGCTTTCTGGGATAGTGTTCTGGAATCCATGAAACAGGATGAGCCCAAGTATGAGTGGGTAGTTCAGCTTGTGGGGGAGGTGAGGGATGAAATTCAGGAGCTGGCTCCTGAGAGCTGGAAACAAGAGATTGTTGAAAGTATTGATCCAGATCTTCTTGCTCAGGTGGGTATCTTTTTCAACTACTGCTAATATAGGATCTTGTTTCTGTTGCGATACTAAGTTTCCTTCACTTATTATTAGGTTCTAAGGTCAGGTAACCTGGATGTTAGTTACTGTGGGAAGATTCTAGAGTTCGCATTAGTTACTTTGCAGAAACTCTCCTCTCCAGCCCATGAGGATGAAATGAAGGCCCTGCATCAGAAAATGTTAAAAGAGTTGGCTCAGACTTGTCAAACCGAAGATGAATCGAAGTATTCACATATTGCCACAATGATCAGAGGTCTGCGCTTTGTGCTGCAGCAGATACAGGTGTGCATATTCATGCCTTCTCTTTTGTCTTGCTCTTGGCTCACGTATGTCTATTCTGATTCAACTTTGCGGAACATAATTCTGGTCATTTCAGACAATGAAAATTTTCCTATTTAGTATGTATCTTGTGGATAAAATCTGCTGGAATGTCCATATTAAAGAATATGAGCACCTCTCCACTGCCTATTTCTGTACTGTATGTGATTTCTTAAGAACTTCCCTGCAGAAACTGTTCATTGAGTTGATTAAATAAGCTTTTCTATCCCATTTCATCGAATGCAAGTTATAGCTTATGTTTGTTAAGTACACTACTAGCTCAAAGGCTAAAAATCAACTGCTTGACATTCATTATATTGTTTTTTTCCTGTTCGCTGCTTGGTGCTTGTTTGGCCATCATTTTCTTTTCTTGCTGAACTTATTAAGCTTTTGAGAGTTATCTGAATGATCTACCTATTCGACAGGCTCTTAAGCAAGAGATTAGTAAAGCACGCATAAGAATGATGGAGCCTTTGTTAACAGGTCCTGCTGCATTGGATTATCTTAGAAAAGCTTTCGCCAACCATTATGGGTCTGATTCGGATGCCTGTAACTCTCTACCACTGGCAATGCAGTGGCTTTCATCTGTAAAGAGTAGTGAAGATCAAGAGTGGGAAGAACACAAGAATTCTCTCTTGGCTTTGAAGAGCCATGACAGTTCATCACGGGTTTTTGTACCTCTCACCACCCTTAGAACTGGTGGAAGCTTTCTGGTCAAAACAAATGAAAGTGTAATTGCTTCTTCTTCTGTTGCTTCTGAGACAGGTATGGGAGCTACTTCTTAAAAACTTGTAAAACTTTACACAACATCAAGCTCTTTACAAGGTTGAGAGGAATTTTTTTGTTATGATGTATGCTTGTTTAGTTGCTTGAAAAAGAAAAGCTTCAGTTATCTTCTGTAGTAATTACATTTTTCCCAATGTCCTCATTTGGTTTCCTGTTTCAATCAGATAACCAACAACCAGAACCGGAATGCACCGGTGAAAGAGTTGATTTGTTGGTGAGGCTAGGATTGTTGAAGTTAGTGAGTGGAGTTTCTGGTCTAACAAAAGAAGCTCTGCCTGAAACTTTTATGCTAAACCTGTTACGGTTGAGGGCTGTGCAGGCTCAAATTCAGAAAATCATTGTAATTTCTACCAGGCAAGTGATCCACCTTTGGAATGCCACTTCTTAATATTCTAATAACTCAATGCTCTTTGGAGACTAGATGGGACTGGTTTGAAAGATGCTTTCTCTTCACTATTATTTTCATATTTCCATTTTTTGGGGGTGATTGACATCTTTGCATCTTTATTTGATGCAAGTGGGTTACTAATTGATCTGAAACTCCACAATTTGCAGCATTCTGGTTTGCCGGCAAATGCTCCTGATGGAGCAAGCAGTAACCAGCAGTGCAGACATGGAAAGCATTCTGTTAGAGTGCAGCAATAAACTGTCGGAAGTCCTGGACCGTGTTGATGACGCTGGTATTGAAGAAATAGTTGAAGTAGTTAGTCGGTTGTTGCAAGTCGATGACAAGGTAGTTGATGAGGAGAAGCTTAAGCCAAGAAAGATAGTCATGGCTAGGATGTTAGCAAAGAGCTTGCAGGCTGGGGATCCGATTTTTGAAAAAGTTTCCCATGCTGTCTATTTGGCTCTAAGAGGAATTGTGCTCGGGGGCAGTGGACCCCGGGGAAGAAAATTAGTAGAAATGGCACTCAGGCAGATTGGAGCTGTCATGCTGACTAAAAGAGTGGTGGCAGCTGCTGAAGTATTAGTGGTGGCGGCCACCGTATCCACTGGCATTCACAGGCCATGGTATGTAAATCTGACCGATAACCTGTGATATATTTGTGCATGCCGTGAGAAGAGAATAAATAAATACATGCACACTGTACAGAGAAATGCGTGTAAAGCTTATGATTAATTGCAGTCGTAGATGCCTGTAGATGGTTGTAATTTGAGAATTCTTTGATTTAATGGGAACAAGAAGCTGTAAATAGTATTTAAGATGATATCAAAGATCTGCATGGGAAAGGTATGCTTAGGATGTCGTCCCTGTATATGGATGTATTTGCTTGTAAGAAAACGCTGTCCTACTGCAACTATTTTTCAAGATAGTTCGTTGCTCCGGTGAACCTGTCACCGGCCACCAGCTTCAGCCCTAATCAAAGGCTAATTAGTAATGAAGTCTGTCCAGACCTATGGTTAGGTTCTGTTCACATCTCTTAAAATTAAGGTTTTTTTAATTTGATGATAAAGAATATCAATATATAAACAATTTCTTTTCATGTTTTGAAAATATTCTCGACCTTCAGCAACTAATTAAGCCACCGTGACAAGCTAACAAGACATTCTCTTCTCATTTGCTCAAAAATAATCAGAGCTTGCTTAGCGTGCCCAGTCAATATCTGTAACTTTAGGTTGTAATTTTATATATATATATATATATATAGTAAACGAGGGAGAATATTATTAAGATTTAACCAAAAAAAAAACGCTAATCTTGAGCATTAAACAATATTAATATTTATATAAGTATGATTTTGAAATCTAATACGAAGCCATTGAACTAAATCCTGAATATCATCAATGAGAGTACCCTTCTCCCAGCTGAATCAGAAATAGATAAATTCCTCTCTGCTTCAGCAAGAAGAGACTCCAAACGCTGACACTCCCTATTTTCAGCTTCATGTATGACCCCACATTTAGCAATAAATGTCAATTAACGCGTTTGCTATGATCACACTGATTCGTTGTGTTTTGTAACGATGGTGTAGTTTCAATGGATTCCCTGACCAAATTCCAAGCAATCCAATTGACCACAAGTAGAGAGCACACGAACTAATTCTCCAATGGAACAAACGCAGCCTCCGGCATGTTACAAACCATTCTAAAGCTTCCTTTGGGCACTCCAGGAAACCACATTCCTCTCCGGCATCTCATTAAACGACATCCTCGTCCAAGAGAGCACATCCTCGTATCAAAGATCCCTCTTGCAGAATCCAAGCAGCCACATTTCACATACATTGTGGTTTACATTTCTAGTTTTACATATTCTCAAACCCCCCCTTCTGCGAGCAAGCTGAACGAGCGGCTATCATAGTGACCTCTTCTGGCTCTACATTGCCCTCCACTGACATCGATTCAGGTCTCATCCCAACAGTTACGCTTAGAGTACCCATCAGTCATAGACAGAAAGTCCATCTCTAACAGGAATTCCATCAAACAAGTGTCGAGCAAAACCCAAACAACCACGCAGGTCATAAAAACGAGCCAACCCAACTTGAAACAACATAGCAGAGACAAAACCCATCTTTCGAATACCACAATGAACTGATTTCCCTCATAAAAACGAGCCAGCCGCACGCTTAGAGCGCAGGAACAAAGCTCCTCCAGTCCATTTCAGCGCCATTCTGAAGCATTTGGCAGGAAAACAACAAGCCACTACGGCCCATTTTGGCTTTAGAGTAGCCTCTAATCATGGTATTCCAAATATACCTGCAGTGTGAGAGAGGGCAAAAGGCCAAGGCAAGACAGAGCTTGGGGGTAGATTAGCCAGACTATAAAGGAGAAGGACTTATTGGTACTTGTTCCAAGATTGTGAGTCAAAATAATACCGCTTCTTTTCCTTCAAACGCAATCTCGTCCTACGTTCCAGGGAATCTTTTTACCTAATCTCTTAATATATATTTGAATGGCATCTTCGCTTAAGCTCCTTCAATTATTGCTTTCGAATATTCTCATGGTATTGCTCTTTGTTTTTGAGCATCCAATTAATAAGCAAATCATGGAGACTTGGCTGTTGACCTCACCATTCTCGTCTGCTTTGACTCCTTCAATATCTTGGATGTGAACCAGGCTTGGAATATTGGGTGTTCTTGTTTTTGATACATGTAAAGAGGTAAGCTAAGCATCTCTTTCAAGATCTCTCTAGCTGCTGCAGCGATGCCAAATTGCTTTCTTTCTTCAAGTTCCTTAGAAGGAGTATTGTATAGCAATCAACTTTCTTTGCGTTTTGCTCCAGGTCTGGGCCAATTTTGATGCCTTTTGTGAATCCCTGCATCTGGGCTTATCAAAAGAGGAGGAGGAAAGAAGTAAGTTTCCTTTCTCAGTTTCAGTGCTTCTTTATTGAATTACTCTCACTATTACCATTACGTTCTGTGAATTTTAAAGGACTAGACATGTTTCAATTCAGTACTGAGCTAGTTTCTTGATGGTTGCTTGCCTGCTTGCTTCAAACTTCTTTACAAAAGAAAAGAAAAGAAAAACTGTCCTCTTGAGACATCACAAAACCAATAAAACTTCACATAAACTAGGAAGGAAAGGGGAAGTTGGAATCTTGAGTTCACAGGCTAATTTTGGAGTCCATGTTACAATTGCTTTGCTTAAACAAATCCGTTCCGGTTAGCGTTCTGTTTTTTCAATTGAAATAAAATGAATATAATTTCAACGCAAATCTATATATAACCACAATTTTAAAAGTTGAGTTTTAATCGGTATAACCTAATTAATTGGATGAATTCAAAGATAATATCAACAAGTAATAAAATTATAATTTGATTAAAAATATTATATAGCTTAATTCTTAATAAATTTATTATTAAATAAAAAAAATCAAATCTAAAATAAAAAAATAAAAAAATGACCTTTTTGCAAGGTCTTTTTAAATTTGTAACATAAAATATTATAATATGGTAAGAGATTCCTTATAAAATTTCAGTTTATCTAATAATCGAATTTAAAAATATAATTAATATTGTAAAAATAAACAATAATTTTTTTTTTTTAAAAAAATATTGCCCCTTTTTTAGTTTTACACGGTCCCTCCAACCTATTATTATTATTATTATTATTGCCCCTCTTTTAGTTTTAAGATATCCCGTTTTATTTTATCAGTTGAAAGTTTTATAAATACCAGAAGTTTCCAGAAATCTCCAAAATGTCATCAAAGTTTTAGTAACATAATTTTATAGATGATATGTTATTACGATAGCATTTGAATCCATCAATCTTTGTTTCTTAGCATCACCAATGAGTTAGTTCCCATGATTTCAAAAACTATATATGTGGATTCTCTATGGTTTTACATCAATGGAAATTTTCATTTTCAGACACTTGAAAAGCGCACAAAATAAAAAAAAAATAAAAATAAAAAACCAACAAAATTGAAAAACCTGGAAATATTAAAAACTTGAGAATTACATGCACGTAATACATATTCAAGAAACCAAGAACATCGATTATCACCACAAACAGTACTCAAACATAAACAGATTGACGCTCCATGCAAATAATAGCTAGTTAGCTCTTGTCACATCACCCCAATCCTCCTCACCAAACAGCTTGATACTCCTCTTAGCTTCAATCCTGAACTGTGACCCCAGGTTCTGGTCATCCTCACGATGAAGAACAACCTTGTCACCAACTCTCAGTCCATAATTAGCAACAAAATCACGCCAGCCCATAGAAAGCTCTGGCTTGTCATATCCTCCACTTCTCTTCCGGCAACGAATAACTCGAAGCTCACCACAGCTATCTTTAACATGCAAATCAACATAATTATTTCCAGCAAAATCTAAATACTGCAAGCAATGAGTTGGGAACGAGAAACGATGATGAACATCAGTATCTGTCAACACTTTGCTGAAGATCTGCATTTTTTTCTCAAGGGTCGTAAAAAGAGAGAGAAATGGTTATGTTTAAGCTATCTGTTGGATTGATATGGTTTCTTGCAGGGAGCTATCTGTTGATTTATACTAAAAACTAGCCAGCTACTGTATTCACGGTAGAAAGACATCGAGCGAGAGATTTCGGAAATCTTGTTCATTTGATCGATTTCGCATGGCGTTATTTAAATCTTGGTGGATTATTTGTAGATAGAACAAGAGAAACGCAGGCTTATCAAAGACTAAATGAGCCAGGAGGTACGCTCGTATTGCCTCTCGTGCACCTCGTTCGTTCTAACTTGCGAAAACCAAACACTTGCTGAAGATCTTGCATGCTTGTCGAAGTGTTTAGTGAACAAGAGCATTTTGGGCAACTTGGACACTGGCCAAGGACCCGTTTAATAAAAAACTACAAGAATAAATAAGGTTTATTCTTCAATTATATTTTATGAAATGAAAATTGTTCTTTTTAGATATACATGAATAATAAATAATTAAATATATTTCTCAAAAATTATATTTTAAAAGGTTTTATTTATAATTTTATCTAGGATCCGTATTCATTTTAAGTCGGTTCTGGGTCATGAACTTGGGATAATGTCCCCTCTTAAGAGATGAGGCTTTCACTCCTCACTTTACTTATCTAGGATCAGTATATATAACTTTTTACAGTGTGCAACTTAAATATGAAAATGGAGATTTATATAATACATTGTTATCAGTTAATTGTATTTTACCATTACTATTGGCTCTTGTGATTTTAGATAAAGCTGGTTCTTGATCTTGCAGGCGTGTGCTCTAAGTCCGCCCAAAGTTTCATCAATAAGGTCCACAGAGAGGGAGAGCTACATCCTGCATTTTCTTGAGATTTCTGCGAGGTTTTTGTTCGAATAAGCAACAAGGTGCACGATATTGTTGGAGGGCAAGTCCTTCCATGCGTGTCCAAAATTCGAAGTCATTTTCAATTCAAGGTCAACAATATATGTTTTATAATATAATAATGCTAGAATGACGCTCGATCTCCTCAGCATGCATCGTGTAATCGCGTTTGGATTTCGAGCTCCACTGATTTGAAATGCTCGGTGTCTGTTGTATACATGTTGCCCAAAGAATAAATTAAGAGGGTTTGGAGAAATTTGCCACACGGGATCATGTCTGTACTATCGACCGAGACGGTCAGCACTGTGGGCGTGCAATGACGTTTCTACTCGGAGGAGGCTATGTCATTTCTTTTTGACAGCACTGTACTTAAGCATTGCCCTTTACAATTACAATTTTATGTGCTGCAGCAAATTTTTTTTTTTTTTTTATTAATTAGGATGTCCGGGCCAGCTTGAGCGTATCTCGACTAATCTCACGGGCCTTGAAGTTAACGACCATGTAAGTCTTCAGTGATCATCATATGAGCAACCTAGAGTTTGAACCTAAAATCACAAAAAAAACAATCTTGATCCCAGATTTTTATTACTAGACCACCACCACCATGGTTAGCAAATCGCTTTCTTTCTTCTAGTTCTTCCTTAGCAGGAGTTTTGTATAGCAACCAACTTTCTTCTTCGCGCTTTTCAAAGCCGCAATAATAGACTTAAATGCGCGGATCAGCAAAAGTTAATTTTATTTATAGTGAAAGTGGATGGTTCTTCGCCTCTCTCTCTCTTTTTTTCCTTTTTTAAGTACTATTTTAATTTTCTTTTACCAACAAAAGTTAATTGCCGGTTGATTAAAACAATATAGTGATATGCACCCAGGGGAGCGAGCAAGCTGAACAAGCTGCAAGCAGCGACCTCATTTTTTGATGTTACCCTAGACCAAGCTAGAGTGTTTTTAAGGATTTATTATTTAAAAATATGTTTTTTTTTTAATAATTTTTTAAAAGTTGGGTTGTTGCAAACCACAAGTCATCCAACTGTTCACGGCAATTCATACGAACTATCGATAAAAAATCTCTTAAATTTCTATTTTGAAGAGAGGAATTTGTATGCCTAGAGTACTAGTTTTTTATTCTGTGACTTGTATAGTTTTTTTATCCAACATACAACAACAAAATTAAGAAGCATAGCTTACTATTTATAGAAAAATCTAAAAAACCCTATAAATTGGAAGACATTTCAATTTGCCCCTTGAATAATAATTGTATATTAATTCAGGATAATTTTAGAAATTAACTTAATCGAGTCCTTTCTTAATTTTTCTAAATCTAGAAATATAATATTTGTATTAATTTTATTCTAGCCCTTAATTTCTAAAATATATTTTAATCAAGTCATACCTAATTAAATTATCTCAATTTAATTTCTGACTAGTGGTTCTTAATGTCTGTGACCCATTAGGTTCATAATATATTGGCCCAAATATAAATTATAATTCTAATTAAATATAATTAAATAAATCAAACAATTTAATTTATTATCAATTCAACAATTGATTAATTTATATTTAAAGATCAGGTACATCGTCTAATAACGTGTCATGATCCCCTAAATATTAGAGAAGACATTGGTGGTTTGACTTAACCTTTGAGTGACTAGTTTTTTAGTGTAATTAATATCATTTCATCAATAATGTTCCGATTAATTAGTTGCGAGTGAAGCTGAGAAGAGAAAAAAGAAAAATCTTACCTTAATATAGTTGCAAGTGAAGATGAAAAGAGAAAAAAATATAAATTCATAAAGTATATTAATTAAAAAAAATCTGAGAAGAGAAAAGAAAAAAAGAAAAAAAAAGAGAGAAGAAGACATACTTGAGAATGGAGAAGAAGAGGAGTTGAAGAGAAAAGATAAGAGAAAGAAAGAAAAGGATGTTGTTGTTTTTCACATAAGGGGAAGAAGAAGAAGGAGAAGAAAAAGAAGAAGCAGAACATGCTCGCCTGTTGTGAAATGAGGGACTCTATTTATTAGGGTATTTTACTAATGGTTTTACCAACGGATAATTAATATTAATATTTCTAACTTTCATCGGTGATTTCGTCTATAATATTTAATTTAAATTTTCAATTTAATTAAAAAAATTCAGAAACCACCAAATATCTCCAACGACTTTTCAATCCGTTGATGATTCTATTTGTATTATTTAATTTAAATTTTCAATTTACTCAAAAATTTTCAGAAACCCGCAAAATAACACCAATGACTTTTCAATTCGTCGATGATTTTGTCTATAAAGAGCAATAATTAACAGTGCAATTGGAAAGTGAATAGTTCCAGTGCTCTTTGAAAAATACCGACGAAATGTTCTGTCGGTGATTCCCTTTGTAATTGACATGATAAAACAATGTTAGACAAAAGTGAACACTTTACCAATGATTTTACCAAAGGATTTTACCGACAGAATTAATTACGTCGGTAATTCTTTTGGTATAAATGACATATCATCGTTTTTTTTTTTGCTTTGTTTTAATTCTTTTTTTCCCACCGTAATTCCCTTGGTAGATACTGAGAGAATATTTTTGTCGGTAAAATTCACTGTAATTTTTCGACAAAAATATTTTGTCAGTATTTTTGTTTGTATTTATCAATTTCTGGTAGCTCTATACCATAATTAATAATGTGTAAAACAACATTGTATATATCACTTGCTGAAAATCTAGCAAGTGATATTTTTCATCATTTTATGGACCTAAAAATCCATACTCATTTGCGTCAAGAGATATGAGAGTCGCCACCTAGTTGTTTGGTTTAGAGTCACTAGAAAACCCGGGTATACTGGTCCTATAAAAAATTCTAAGGGTAAGGAACCGGTTGTGGCTAGAAAAAGTATTAACACCCTTAGCAAAAAAAGGAGGGTAAAAGGGTATTTTAAATTAAAATAAACCATGTGGTCATACACACAAAAGGGGAGGGGTAAAGGGGTAAAATACCTTAAAACCCTAAAACCATCTCTATCTCCCACTTTTCTTCTAAGTGTCGCCGACAAGGCACCTTGGCCTTGCTACCAGCGTGCTTTCCAGCGACAGCCAAGGCTATTGTTGCACCAAGCAACAACAACCAAGGTCATTGTTGCCTACATCCACACGAGGCCCATCACTGCGAGCAACATCTAGCACGCCTAGCGCTACCACCCATGACAACGTGAGACATTGCTACACATACTTGTTTTGTAAAAAAATCTGATTTTAAAAAATCATGAGAAAATTTGACTTTTTAGAAGAAAAAAAAAATCTTTATTTCGCACATAAAATTAATTTCTAATTAACACCAATAGAAATTAAAACGTGCAATCAAACAATCCTAATTTACCTTACGAAGGCGCTACTCCCACTATTGGGTTTCCATAATGGCATAAACACAATAGAAAGAATAAAAGAAATATTCAAAGTCCATAGGATCCCGTTAGACAAATCTAGAGTTGGTTAGGGATTTATTACCTGAAGATCTGAACTTCTTTGGCTTTGAATAATTCTTTAAAGGCTGAGTTGTCGCAAACCACAAGTCATCCAATTGTTTAGTTTCCAATGGTAATCCACACGAACCACTAGTGAAAAATCTCCTAAATCTCTATTTAAGAGAGAGGAATTTCTATGCCTAGAGTACTAGCTATTTATTCTATGACTAGTATAGTTTTTTTTTTTTTTTGTCTAAGACAGATAATAACAAAATTAAGAGGCATAACTTACTATTTATAGAAAATTCTAAAAATCCCTATAAATTGGAAAACATTTCAATTTGTCCCTTGAATAATATCCACATATTATTGTTCTCTCTATGGACCTATCTCTTTTATATATTGGGGGAATGTTCGTTTTTGCTGCCTATGAACTTTTTTAAAAATTTTATTTTTTATTTTAAATTAATTTTTTTTGTTTTTTATAAAAATAATTATGTGTGAATATTAAAATTAGATTTTAAAAAAAATAAAATAAAAATTATTTTAATATATTTTCAAATAAAAAACACTTTAAAAAGTAATTTTTACCATAATATCAAACACAACCTAAATTTTAAAAGAAAAATAAAAGGATTTATATTAGGAATGTGTAATAGCAAGATTTCAAACACTAATCAATAAAGTCAACCATATATATTTACTATACAAAAATGTAAAACTACTCACAAATTACTATTATTAGCTATATTATCTGCTTTCACAAATTATTATTATTAAAACAGGCATGTCTTGAGCCTCAGATATTGAACTCATGCGATTTAAAAGTCTAAAATTATATAAACATCCAACACTACAATTTTTATGAAGGATGTTAGGTCAAATAAATTTGTTTTGAAGGTAAAATCCCAAACACAAGTTGAAAGACGAGATTAATCTCCTGATTTGATGAGAAAACTAATAGGAGGGAGTTATATCTTGAGAAGGAATTTAAGAGGATCGGAAGGATTGTTTTCTACATCCTTTAAACCTCATATCCTTATCCTTGATTTTATCATGAAATCTTAGTACTGAGATACAAAAACAGGGAAAGACCAACTAGACAGTTGGGTTCTATTTTTCTCCTGGGATTTGGAGAGAGATTATCTTGAGTGCTGGAATTTTCAGAGATCATGAACAACTAATTTCTAATTTTGATTTAAGGAGAATATACTCCATCTCTATTAAAAAGTTATGAGAAGTAATGTTATTATTTTAATTCTTTTAAATTCAAATAGTTAATTTTCCTTGTTTAGCTTTAATGTATTTATTTAGCCCACGAGAGAAGCATAAGCAGCGATCATGGAATTTCGAGAAACAAAGATTTTCCCTTTTCATGTCATTGAAACGTTTATACACACACATACTAATTAGCTATTAAAAAAATGACAAACTAACTAAAAGAAAAACTTACATTAAAAAAAAAAAAAACAAAGAAACAACAAAAAATACTAATATTGAGCATTAAACTACCTCAATTTATAATTTGAGTATCTAGCTAGATTAATATCTATATAAATAAAATTTTGAAATTTAGCACGAAACCATTAAACTATACGATGAAAAATTAAATCATAAATTTTATTTCAATCAAGATCAACAGCACCGTATATAGATGACTTTGCACTGAAATTTTCCATGTAACAAATGATTTAATTCCTGCAAGAAAAGCTGAATAGTCTTCAGCATACACCCATCATACTCAATCCATTCCATAATCATAACTAATAATTCTTCTATAGGCAAGAAATTTTCTGGAACTCAGACTACCCTGTAACAACAACCACAAAAACATCTCAATTTTTTAGGAGGAAATATACTTGCTAGAGTTAAGTATCAAAATTCTCAGATCCTGCATGCTGAATATGATCGATGAGAGCACAAGCTGATTTAACAGTAAAAATCTCATTCTTCTCTAACTGCCACACGCTTCTCTCAGCTGAATAAAAAAAAGATAAATTCCTCTCTGCTTCAGGTTTTGATGACTCCAAACGCTGACACTCCCTATTCTCAGCTTCATGTATGACCCCACATTTAGCAATACATGTAAATGAACGCGTTTGCTATGATCACACTGATTCGTTGGGTTTTGTAACGATGGTGTAGTTTCAATGGATTCCCTGACCAAATTCCAAGCAATCCAATTGACCACAAGCAGAGAGCACACGAACTAATGTTCTCCAATGGAACAAACGCAGCCTCCGGCATGTTACAAACCATTCTAAAGCTTCCTTTGGGTGGTTCCCCAGCAATCATGGCTAACCATGCTCACAGCTTTTAGCATACCCATTAACCATGCTCGTCCAAGAGAACACATCTCTAAACAAACCCGTTCCGGTTAGCGTTCTGTTTTTTCAATTGAAATAAAATGAACATAATTTCAACTCACATCTATATATAACCACAATTTTAAAAGTTGGGCTTTAATCGGTATGACCTAATTAATTGGATGAATTCAATGACAACATCAGCGACTAATAAAACTATAATTTGACTAAAAATATAATGTAATTCAATTCTCCATAAGGTAAACTTATTGTTAAATAAAATAATTTAAAAAAATCAAATTAAAAAAAAAGAGACAAAGGATAACCTTTAAAAACAAAATTATGAAAATACAATCTTCAGTTTTGCAAGATCTTTCTAAACTTTTAACTTGATATATTACAATATGTTAGGAGATTCCCCATAAAATTTCAGTCTCATTTAATAATCAAATTAAAAAATATAATTGATATTATAAAAGTAGACAATATTTAAAAAAAAATGAAAAAAAATAAAAATTATTGCCCCTCTTTTAGTTTTACTCGGTCCCTCCAACCTATTATTATTATTATTATTATTGCCCCTCTTTTAGTTTTAGTGACATGGTTATTTTATCAGTCGAAAGTTTTATAAATACCAGAGTTTCCAGAAATCTCCAAAATGTCATCAAAGTTTTAGGAACATAATTTTATAGATGATATGTTATTACGATAGGATTATATCTCAATATTGACACCATAGGATTTGAATCCATCGATCTTAATTTGTTTCATAGCATCACCAATGAGTTAGTTCCCATGATTTCAAAAACTATATATATGGATTCTCTATGGTTTTAAATCAATGGATATCTTCATTTTCAGACACTTGAAAAGCGCACAAAATAGAAAAAAATAAAAATAAAAAACCTACAAAGTTGAAAAACCTGGAAATGTAAAAAACTTGAGAATTACATGCACGTAATACATATTCAAGAAACTAAGAACAGCAACATGTTTATTTAATTCGACGGACGCAGATAACATTGATTATGATCACTACAAACACTCAAACATAAACACGTACATAAATTCATTCTTCTATATATATCTGGATATGGCGGAGCAGCCACGCTCCATGCAAATAATAGCTAGTTAGCTCTTGTCACATCACCCCAATCCTCCTTACCAAACAGCTTGATACTCCTCTTAGCTTCAATCCTGAACTGTGACCCCAGGTTCTGGTCATCCTCACGATGAAGAACAACCATGTCACCAACTCTCAGTTCATAATATTTAACAAATTGACGCCAGCCCTTAGAAAGCACTGGCTTGTCATAATCTCCATCTCTCTTCAGGCAACGAATAACTCGAAGCTCACCACAGCTATCTTTAACATGCAAATCAACAGAATTATTTCCAGCAAAATCTAAATGCTGCAAGCAATGAGCTGGGAACGAGAACCGAAAACGAACATCAGTATCTGTCAACACTTTGCTGAAGATCTGCATTTTTTTCTCAAGGGTCGTAGAAAGAGAGAGAAATGGTTATGTTTAAGCTATCTGCTGGATTGATATGGTTTCTTGCAGGGTGCTATCTGTTGATTGATATGGTTTCTTGCAAGGGGCTTGTTGATTTATACTAAAAACTAGCTAGCTACTGTATTCACGGTACAAAGACATCGAGCGAGAGATTTCGGAAATCTTGTTCATTTGATCGATTTCGCATGGCGTTATTTAAATCTTGGTGGATTATTTGTAGATAGAACAAGAGAAACGCAGGCTTATGACTAAGCTTTTTCAAAGACTAAGTGAGCCAGGAGATACGCTCGTATTGCCTCTCGTGCACCTCGTTCGTTCTAACTTGCGAAAAGCAAACACTTGCTCAAGATCTTGCATGCTTGTCTAAGTGTTTCTAGAGCATATTGGGCAACATGGGGAATGACCAAGGACCCCATTTAATAAAAAAACTACAAGAATAAATAAGGTTTATTTTTTAATTATATTTTATGAAATGAAATTTGTTCTTTTTATTATTAGACATACATGAAGAATAATAAATTAAAATATATTTCTTAAAATTTATATTTTAAAAGGTTTCATTAATTTATAATTTTATCTAGGTTCCCTATTTATATTCATTTTAAGTCTGGATCATGAACTTGGGATAATGTCCTCTCTTAGGAGATGAGGCTTTCACTCCTTCAATTTTCTAGCATTAATTAAAAAATGGAGATTTATATAATACATTGCATAAGATTTGTTATCAGTTAATTGTATTTTACCATTATTATTGGCTCTTGTGATTTTAGATAAAGCTGGTTCTTGATCTTGCAGGCATGCGTTTTCTTGAGATTTCTGCGAGGTTTTTGTTCGAATAAGCAACAAGGTGCGCGATATTGTTGAAGGGCAAATCCTTCCATGCGTGTCCAAAATTCGAAGTCATTTTCAATTCAAGGTCCACGATATATTTTTTATAATATAATAAATGCTAGAATTACGCTCGATCTCCTCAGCATGCATCGAGTAATCGCGTTTGGATTTCGAGTTCGACTGATTTGAAATGCTCGGTGGCTGTGTTGTGTGCATGTAGCCCAAAGATTAAATACTGTTTGTGTCATCGACCGAGACCGTCAGCACTGTGGGCGTGCTATGACGTTTCTACTCGGAGGAGGCTATGTGCTTTCTTTTTGACAGGCAGCGGTTTCTTTTCTTTATTCTTTATTATTTTTACCCAAAGGGTTCCTATTAAGATAGAAAGGATACATGGTTCGGACAAAAAAAAAAACATATTTATCTTGTAATCATATTTATTTTTATATTTTATATTTATCTCTCTAACCCGAAACATGTTTGTTCTTTTTATATTTATATTTGTACTTTCTGTTTTAAAACAATAATCAGTGCATTAATTAGACAAACAATTACTATCCAATCACAATTAGTTTCACAATTTACACGGCTGAATCTTGAAACACCAGCCCAGTTATTGGCCATCTTAAGCTTCAAACGCAACTGCTGAAACCTTCTAGCTCACTCTTGACTTCCATCTGGAAGTGCTTCGTCGTTAATGCCATGATATCCTCTTGTATATTTTACTTTGCTATTTTTTTTTTTATAGTGGTCTTCATTGAATTTTTTTTTTTAATTTATTATTTGATATTTAGTTATTAAACCCTTAACTTTATTAGTTAACATTTTTTTTTTATTGAGTTATCTCGATCTCATATTTCGGCTAATATGTTAGTCGAGTTAACCATGATTGCCTCATTTTTTTCCTTTGATTTTTTTATAAAATTGAATTTTTTTTAACAATTTCAAACTTTGGTGTTAAATTATTGCTCCTTGAGCTAAGTGATTTTTTTATTTTTTTTTATTTTTTTTTTATTTTGGGTTATTCCGAGTACAGGTTAATCAAGTTAACCCGGGTTAGCTTTTATTTTTTTACTCGATGTCTTTTTATTTGACTTCAGTCTTCTCGCTAGGTCCTTTTTTTGAAAGTCTAATTTTTTAATCTTGATCTCATGTCGTGAGTGGTGAGTCAATCGAGATAACACGAGTTGACTTGGTGTTTTCTAATTTTTTTATGACTTTGTTTTTATTTTTTAATTTATCATTTTGCATTAACTTATTTGCCCTTAGCTTTGTTATTTTTTTGCTTCTCCTTCTATTTTGTTATTTCAAGAGTGGGTTGATCAAGTTCACTAGGGTCAACTTGCATTTTTGTTCACAATGTTTTTTTATTTAACTTAGACTTTTTTGGCCTAGCCCTTTTTTGGAGATCTATTTTTTTTTTCCATCAATATCTCAAGTCGTGTATGATGGGTTAGTTAAGGTTGACTAGGATTTTTTTCCCTTGAATTTTTTTATGATTTTTTTTTTCAATTTCATCATTTTACATTAACTTATTTGTCCTTGAGCTTTTTTATTTTTTCACTTTTCTTACTATTTGGTTATTCCGATGGTGGGTTGGTAAGTTAACAAGGACTGACTCTAGTTTTTTTTTACATTTTTTTCATCAAACTTTGGTTTTTTTACTAGGTCATCCTTTTGAAATTCTTTTTTTTTTATCCCAAAATCATATAATGGGTTGTTGGTTTGTCAAGTTTTCCGAGCTGACTCGGATTTTCTTCTTCGGCATTGTATTTTTTGAAGCTTTTTTTTTTCATCTTTAACATTAGGTTATTAGGCCTTGAAGTTTCTAATTTTCTTTTTTTTTTCTTTTTATTGGTTCTTTCGGTCGTATATCTCATGCTGCGTTTTAGTTAATTTAACCAGATTGTCTCATATTATCATTGCTTGAATATCCTTTTTTTAGTGTTGGAAAAAGTTTGGTCTGACCCTCGGTGTGGCACGGGCCACCTTCTTTCCAATGAACAACACTTAAATAGTAGCATCCAAGGAGAGGAACAATGATTTCCCTCCATTAGTTTTTGTTGATAGACTAGATCGTTGACCTGCTCTACGTCTCGGGTTAGATCAATTTTTTTTAGCATACAAAAGAAACATCCAGACATTGCTAATATTTTTTAAAACAGCGTGGAGGTTGAGCCGATGTAACCTGATCGACTTGATAGATTTAAGTAACCCCAAACAACCTGTAAAAATGTTGTTTGATTAACAAAAATTCAAGACAACTTTTTTTTTTAATAATATTAGAATGAAACATATTGAATCGATTCGGGCTAACACAAGTTAATCTATCAAATTGACGACCTAGATTATAAGCCCACGATAACCCTATAAAAAATAATTCAAAACAAATTACAAAGCTCAATTCCTAATCAACTCATTGTTGAAGAATGTAAATGAAAACAATTAATTAAACAATAACAAAAAAATTATCTAGGTTAACATCCCAATCCTGTGATCCAGGTCATGATATCAAGATAACCTCATGAAAAGTAGACAAAAAAATTACTTCATTTAACCCGGATTAATATGTCGAACTTGCGACCAAGGTCATGATATTGTGATAACCCCATTAAAAGAAAATCAAAATAAATTATAAAGCCTAATTTTTAATGAACTCATTGTTAAAGGTTGAAAATGAAAAAAAAAATCAATTTTGAAATTAGAACACAATGAAAAAACTTAAGTCTACCCGGATTTACCCGCAAAACACGTGACTCGAGCATAAGACTATATAACCTCATAGAAAACAAAAATAAATAAATCATGAAGTCTAATTCACAATCAAACCAATGCCGAATCATGAAATATAAAAAATGCCAATGAAAAAGTAAAAAAAAAACAAAACAAAACTCAAGTCAACAGGGTTAACTCACCAAACCCACGACTCGAGTCATAAGGCTAAGAGAACCTCATAAAAAACAAATCAAAATAAATCATGAAGCCTAATTCCCAGTTAAATTGAAGTTGAATAATTAAATTGAAAAACAATGGTCAATTAAAAAGAGTGAAAACAAACTCGAGTTAACCCTCTAAACCTTAAACACGGGTTATAAGTCCAAGCTAACCACAATAAATCATGAATCCTAATCTCCAATAAACTAAATATTGAAGTATGAAATTAGAAAAAAAAAAATCAAGATAATCTCATAGAAAGTAAATAAAAAAAGACCTAAGTCAACCTGAATTAATTTGTCAAACTCGCGATCAAGGTCATAAGACTGTGATAACCCTGTTAAAAACAAATAAATTTTTTTTATGAAGCTTAATTTTTAATAAGCCCATTGTTAAAGGTCGAAAATGAAGAAAATTAAATTTAAAAATAGGATACAACAAAACAATATGAGTTTATCCAGGTTAACGCACAAAACACGTGACCTGAGCATATGACCGAGATAACCCCATAGAAAACAAACCAAAATAATTCATGAGGCCTAATTCATAATCTACCAAATGTTGAAGGATGAAATAGAAAAAATTCAAATAAAAAAAGTCAATAAAAACTCGAGTTAACTAGGTCAACCCGCCAAACCCGACACTCAAGTAATGATAATCTTATATAAAGCAAACCAAAATAAATCATGAAACCTAATTCACAATCAATCTAATATTGAATAATGAAATTAAAAAAAATTATCAATAAAAAATGATAAATAAAACTGGAGTCAACCTGTCAAACTCATGACTCGGATTATAAGATCGAACTAACCATGTATATAGCAAACCACAATAAATTATAAAACCTAATCTCCAATAAACTAAATATTGAAGTATAAAATTCAATATATATATATATAGAAAAAAAAAGACAAAAAAATGCTATTGAAATGAATAGTATTTTACAAGGTAGTGCACAATAAAAGCACCATCTCTTTTAGTTTATAATAGATATTTGACCCGCATTTCACCGCCGGTTAGAATTTTTTTTAAAACAAAAAAATTTATATATAGACTTTTTCAATACTTTTTTGTCTTTAAAAAAATTCCAAGTGAAAATAAAAAAAATATATACATACACATAATCAAAACAATTAAGAACTGTATGTCTTAATAAGTGAAAAAACAAAAACCATAAACGATAACTAAAAATTAAAACTGAAAAAATTGAGAGACAAGTGTATATTAAGATATTAAATTTTGCAAGACATGACATTTACGCTATTGTGCTTGCTAAATTTGTTAATTAAAATAATTGTTTTATTCAATCAAACGATAATAAAATAGACACACACATTAAATTATTTGAATAAAATAAAAGGTAAAAAAAATATACAAGGTTGCACATATTAGAAATATTATTTGAAAATAAATTTCTTTTTATTTTCAAAATTAAAGTTCATGTATATAAAAGATTAAAAAATATATAGATTAATAAGAAATAACTCCTAAAAAATTAAATGCATAATTAAATTATAATTGTTATTTCAAATAAGCTTTCTAAAAAGCATAAAAGAGAGAAAGAAAAAATAAAAAGTGAACAATGCCGTCCATAGTAAAACTTGATGGGGTGAACCCAAACCATGAACTCAACCAGATTTAATATTTTTTCCCCTTAAATTTATTGCAAACATAAAAAAAGTAAATAATGCTATCCACGGTAAAACATAAAGGGGTGAACAATGCGGCTGCATGATGTTCATCTCACACATTTTCCCTTTAAATTTATAGCAAAACCTTAAAAAACAAAAAAACAAAAAACTAGTGTCGTCCACAATAAAACGTGAGGGGATGAGCAGTGTATCTACACAGTGTTTACCCCATACGCTTTAGTTTATTTAGGATAAACCCAGACCATGAATTCAACTGAGTTTAACATTCCCCCTCTTAAATTTATAGCAAACCTAGAAAAAAAAAAACAATGTTGAGTACGGTAAAACATAAGGAATGGTTTAGCTAATGATACACTGGCAACAACAACAGAGCTGGCGACATGAGAGATGACAGCAGTTGAGTTCTCAACAACATTGTTGAGGGCAACAACGTTGTTGACAGTACTGTTCTCGTCCATATTAACATCCTTGAGATTAGTGTAAAAACTATATATATCAAACATAAACAAACTATAACTTGAGGTGTGTACATATACTATTCTTAAGGATATTTTCCCAACATAAGGCTATCCTCCGGGATCCAACAAGTTTCTCGTCTAAAGAAAAGGGTTACAAAAACAACGACGAATATAGAAAGGAGATACCAACAAGCCTTGCAAACACAGACAAATAATAGCACAGTTTTTTTAGCACCTTTTTGCTTGTAAGAACACATTGTATTTATAGAGTGCTAACATGTTTGCCTTGGGTTACGTTGATCGCCAAACCCAAGGCAAACATGTTAGCACTCTATAACTAATAATTCTTCTGTAGGCAAGAACCTCTGAGTAACAGAGCAATGAATAAAAAGGTGATCAATGGTCTCAATTTCCATATCACAAAAATAACAACAAGCATCATCATAACTAATAATTTTTCTGTAGGCAAGAAATCCCTTAACACTCAAACTACCCTGCAACAACAACCACAGAAACATCTTAATTTTAGGAGGAAATATACTTTGCCAGAGTAAAGTACCAAAATTCTTAGATGCTGGATGCCAAATATCATCAATGAGAGCACAAGCTGATTTATCTGTGAAAATCTCATTCTTCTCCAGCTGCCAAATCGTGAGAAGTTGAGGATCTGATATGTCTGCATATCTGAGAAGCGTTCTATCCATGATCAGTCTGATCAGATCCGTTGTTTCTTGATGTCCCAAGATTTCTGATATTTATTGTTCAATGAACTTAAAAGTTTTCATTTTCACCTTGCATGATTTTGCAATGCTTGGATTATGCGTGTGCAGATCAAATGAAGATTCACCTGCATAGTTTAAGAATTCTAGATGCCTGCGTAATCGATCATCATGTTTCTCTCTAGTACAATGAACAAGGTGTTGCAATTGCGACGAAGAAGCTTGATTTGAAGAGACTCCATACGCTGACACTCCCTAGTCTCAGCTTCATGCATGACCCCACATTTAGCAATACATGTCAATGAACGCGTTTGCTATGATCACACTGATTCGTTGTGTTTTGTAACGATGATGTAGTTTCAATGGATTCCCTGACCAAATTCCAAGAAATCCAATTGACCACAAGCAGAGAGCACACGAACTAATGCTCTCCAATTGAACAAACGCAGCCTCCAGCATGTTACAAACCATTCTAAAGCTTCCTTTGGGTGGTTGCCCAGCAATGATGGCACTCCAGGAAACCACATTCCTCTCCGGCATCTCATTAAACGACATCCTACGAAAAAAAATTATTGAAAGGTAGCTCACCGATTTTAGCATACCCATTAACCATGCTCGTCCAAGAGAACACATCTCTAACACCCATGGTATCAAAGATCCCTCTTGCAGAATCCAAGCAGCCACATTTCACATTCATGGTGATTTGCATTTCTAGTTTTACATATTCGTGAAAACTCTTCCCTAATCTCAAACGCCCCTTCTGCGAGCAAGCTGAACGAGCTGCTATCATAGTGACCTCTTCTGGCTCTACATTACCCTCCACTGACATCGAGTCAAAACGCTTCCAGGTCTCATCCCAACAGTTATGCTTAGAATACCCAACAGTCATAGACAGAAAGTCCATCTCTAGCAGGAATTCCATCAAACAAGTGTCAAGCAAAACCCAAACAACCACGCAGATCATAAAAACGAGCCAACCCATCTTGAAACAACATAGCAGAAACAAAACCCATCTTTCGAATACCACAATGAACTGATTTCCCTCCTAAAACTCTCAAAAACTGCTCGCCGCACGCTTTGAGCGCAGGAACAAAGCTCCTACAGTCCATTTCAGCGCCTACGGCCCATTTTGGCTTCAGAGTAGCCTCTAATCATGGTATTCCAAATATAAGCACACACTGGGGTTTTGTATCTGCGAAAACAGAAGACGAGCATGATTTATACCTGCAGTGTGAGAGAGGGCAAAAGGCCAAGGCAAGACAAAGCTTGGGGGTAGATTAGCCAGACTATAAAGGAGAAGGACTTGTTTGTACTTGTTCCAAGATTGTGAGTCAAAATAATACCGCTTCTTTTCCTTCAAACGCAATCTCGTCCTACGTTCCAGGGAATCTTTTTACCTAATCTTTTAATATATATGAATGGCATCTTTGCATAAGCCCCTTCAATTATTGCTTTCGAATATTCTCATGGTATTTGCTCTTTGTTTTTGTGGATCCAATTAAAAAGCAAATCATGGAGACTTGGCTGTTGACCACAACACTCTCGTCTGCTTTGACTCCTTCAATATCTTGGATGTGAACCAGGCTTGGAATATTGGGTGCTCTTGTTTTTGATACATGTAAAGAGGTAAGCTAAGCATCTCTTTCAAGATCTCTCTAGCTGCTGCAGCGATGCCAAATCGCTTTCTTTCTTCAAGTACCTTAGCAGGATCTTTTGTATAGCAACCAACTTTCTTTGCGTTTTGCTCCAGGTTTGGGCCAATTTTGATGCCTTTTGTGAATCCCTCCATCTGGGCTTATCAAAAGAGGAGGAGGAAAGAAGTAAGTGTCTCTTCTCAGTTATGTATGATATGGTTTCAGTGCTTCTTTATTGAATTACTCTCACTATCCCTGTTACATGTTTCAATTCAATACTGAGCTAGTTTCTTGATGCTTCAAACTTCTTTACTAAAGAAAAATTAAAGAAAAGAAAACTGTCCTCTGATGTGAATGAGTAAGCAAACTTCACATAAACTAGGAAGGAAAGGGGAAGTTGGAATCTTGAGTTCACAGGCTAATGGTGGAGTCCATGTTACAATTGCGTTGTTTAAACAAATCTGTTCCAGTTAGTGTTCTGTTTTGCCATGTTTTAGTTTCATAGCGTTTTGACATATCGTTTCAAACCGTTTATAATTCAAAATATTAATTTAACAAGTATAATTTCAATATATAACCCCAATTCAAATTATGTAATTTAAATTTTAAACACTAGGATAAAAGTTGGATTTGAACCAGTATGACCTCATTAATTTGATAAGTTCGAAGACAACCTGGAATCCTGGATAACTAGTAATAATATAATTTGGCTAAAATCATTCAAGAAAACAACATATTAGATCGACCCGAGTCAACCTGAGTTATCTTTTCAAATCAATGACCCGGGTCAAAAGAGCATAATAATTTTAAATAAATCAAATTAAAATAAATTATACAGCTAAATTCACTAATAAATTAGTTCTTATTATTTCAAAGACTTTGTGTGTGTGTGTAGAGTCTATCTGGTTTTAAATAAATGGAAATCTTCATTTTCAGACACTTGAAAAGCCCATAAAATAGAAAAAGATAAAAATAAAAAACCTAAAAAGTTGAAAAACCTGGAAATGTACGTAAGAACCTGAAGAAAAAAAAAAACTTAACTCTTTGGAAACGTAATTTGAGATCAGTACATATATAACTCATACTATTAGAGACAGAATCTGATCACATATAATTAATTAAATCCATTATTAATAATGGGAATTACATGCACGTAATACATATTCAAGAAACCAAGAACAGCAACATATTCATTTAATTAGACTCAAACACTCAAACATACATAAATTTACACACAAGAAAACACCAAACTTAGGAAATTCATTCTTCTATATATATCTGGATATGGCCGAACATCCTCGCTCCATGCAAATAATAGCTAGTTAGCTCTTGTCACTTCAACCCAAACCTCCTCACCAAACAGCTTGAAACCACTCCTCCTCTTAGCTTCAATCCTGAACTGTGACCCCAGGTTCTGGTCATCCTCACGATGAAGAACAACCTTGTCACCAACTCTCAGTCCATAATCAGCAACAAATTGAAGCCAGCCCATAGAAAGCACTGGCTTTTCATAAACTCCATTTCTCTTCAGGCAACGAATAACTCGAAGCTCACCATAGCAATCTTTAACATTCAAATCAACGTAATTATTTCCAGCAAAATCTAAATGCTCTAAGCAATGAGTTGGGAACGAGAACCGCACACGAACATCAGTATCTTTCAACTCTTTGCTGAAGATCTGCATTTTTTTCTCAAGGGTCGTAAAAAGAGAGAGAAATGGTTATGTTTAAGCTATCTGCTGGATTGATATGGTTTCTTGCAAGGGGCTTGTTATTAATTTATACTAGCTAGCTACTGTATTCACGGTAGAAAGACATCGAGCGAGAGATTTCGGAAATCTTGTTCATTTGATCGATTTCGCATGGCGTTATTTAAATCTTGGTGGATTATTTGTAGATAGAACAAGAGAAACGCAGGCTTATCAAAGACTCAATGAGCCAGGAGGTACGCTCGTATTGCCTCTCGTGCACCTCGTTCGTTCTAACTTGCGAAAACAAAACACTTGCTCAAGATCTTGCATGCTTGTCTAAGTGTTTCCAGAGCATTTTGGGCAACATGGGCAATGGCCAAGGACCCCATTTAATAAAAAAAAAAAACTACAAGAATAAATAAGGTTTATTTTTTAATTATATTTTATGAAATGAAAATTGTTCGACATGCATGAAGAATAATAAATTAAAATATATTTCTTAAAAATTATATTTTAAAAGGTTTCATTAATTTATAATTTTATCTAGGATCCCTATTCATTTTAAGTCTGGGTCATGAACTTGGAATAATGTCCCCTCTTAAGAGACGAGGCTTTCACTCCTCAGTTCAATTATCTAGGATCAGTATAATATTATATTGAGCATTAACAAAAAAAATAAAATTACATGTTTATGGAGTTGTTAATCATGCTCAATAATTTTTACAGTGTGCAGCTTAAATATGAAAATGGAGATTTATATAATACATTGCATAAGATTTGTTATCAGTTAATTGTATTTTGCCATTATTATTGGCTCTTGTGATTTTAGATAAAGCTGGTTCTTGATCTTGCAGGCATGTGCTCTAAGTCCGCCCAAAGTTTCACCAAATCCTGCGTTTTCTTGAGATTTCTGCGAGGTTTTTGTTCGAATAGGCAACAAGGCGCACGATATTGTTGAAGGGCAAATCCTTCCATGCGTGTCCAAAATTCGAAGTCATTTTCAATTCGAGGTCAACAATATATTTTTTATAATATAATAATGCTAGAATTACGCTCGATCTCCTCAGCATGCATCGAGTAATCGCGTTTGGATTTCGAGCTCGACTGATTTGAAATGCTCGGTGTCTGTGTTGTGTGCATGTAACCCAAAGAATAAATAGTGTTTGTGTCATCGACCGAGACCGTCAGCACTGAGGGCGTGCAATGACGTTTCTACTCGGAGGAGGCTACGTGATTTCTTTTTGACAGGCAGCGGTTTCTTTTCTTTATTCTTTATTCTTTATTATTTTTTCCCAAAGGGTTCCTATTAAGATAGAAAGGATACATGGTTCAGACAAAAAAAAAAAAACATATTTATCTTGTAATCATATTTATTCTTATATTTTATATTTATCTCTCTAACCCGAAACATGTTTGTTCTTTTTATATTTATATTTGTACTTTCTATTTTAAAACAATAATCAGTGCATTAATTAGACAGACAATTACTATCCAATCACAATTAGTTTCACAATTTACACGGCTGAATATTGAAACACACATGGTGCGGCAAATCAAGCCAAATTTGATAGCATTGAAGGGGTTTTGGTGACTTTTTTTTTCACAAGAAGAATGAAGTGCAACATGGTGTTATGTTGGCTTTATCTTGCAGCTGCAAATGGGATAAAATGGCTGTCATTTGTCATTTTATGGAGTTCAATTAAACCTGTTTGTTTTTACGGTATAATTTTTTTTTAATATTGTTTTTAAAATTTTTTTTATCAATATCCTCTCTCTCATTTCTTTTTTTAATTTTTCGCATTTAATTTTTTTTATAAATAGTAACTAATCTTTTTTATTGTCTCTATAATTTTATAATATCTTAAATAGATTATTATAATTTATCTTTAAATTTTACATCGATCTATTGTGTTTGTATATATGATATATTTATAAAAATAAAAATCACATGTATTTAATGAAACTAATTTCACCTCCAAGAATGATAAAAAAAATATTTAAAATGAAAAGAACAATAAAGATAAAATATTTACATGTATATCTATCATTTCCTTTTTTACTAGGATATATAATTTATTTTGTTCTCTTCTTGGAGACCCTTCTTCTGCATACTCAACTCACTTTATTTCTTCAAGCTAGTGATATTAGAAAAATAAAAAAATACTATTGATATTAGAAAAAACCTATATATAATTTTTTACAATTACAAAAAAAAAAAAAACCATACTTATCAGTGCATTAATTAGTTTTACAATTTACACGGCTAAATCTTGAAACACCAGCCCAGTTATTGGCCATCTTAAGCTTCAAACGCAACGGCTGAAACCTTCGAACATACTCTTGACTTCCATCTGGAAGTGCTTCACCGTTAAATTCATTGTTTTACTTTTATATATATATATTGAGTTATCTCAATCTTATATTTCAGATAATAAGTTAATCAAATTAAGCATGATTGTCTCTTTTTTTTTCCCTTTGATTTGTTTTATAAAATTAAATTTTTTAAAACAATTTCATCCTTTGGTGTTAAATTATTGGTCCTTGAGCTAAGTGATTTTTTCACTTTTTTATTTTATTTTGGGTTATCCCGAGTATAGGTTAATCAAATTAACCCGGGTTAACTTGCATTTTCTTACTCGATGTCTTTTTATTTAACTTCGGTCTTTTTTGTTGGGTCCTTCTTTTGGAAATCTAACTTTTTTATCTTGATTTCATGCCGCTAGTGACAAGTTAATCGAGTTAACTCAGTATTTTCCCCCCAATTTTTTTTATTACTTTGTTTTTATTTTTTAATTTTATCATTCTGCATTAAATTATTTTCCTTAAGATTTGTTTTTTTTTTCTTCTCTTTCTATTTCGTTATATATTTCAAGAGTGGGTTGATCAAGCTAACTAGGGTCAACTTGCATTTTTGTTCACAACATTTTTTTATTTAAGTTACGCCTTTTTTGGCTTACCCTTTTCTAGAGGTCTAATTTTTTTAACATGGTTGTCTCAGATTATCATCGCTTGAATATCATTTTTTAGTGTTGAAAAAAGTTTGGTCCAACCATCGGTGTGGCACAGGTCACCTTCTTTACAATGAACAACACTTAAATAGTAGCGTTCAAGGAGAGGAACAAATGATTTCCCTCTATTAGTTTTTGTTGATAGACTAGATCTTTGACCTACTCTACACTCGAGTCAAATCAAATTTTTTTAAAGTACAAAAGAAACATCCAGACATTGCTAATATTTTTCAAGTAAATAATTTTTAAAACCGCATGGATGTTGAGCTGATATGACCTGATCGACCTGATGGATATAAGTAACCCCAAACAACCTGTAAAAATATTGTTTGATTAACAAAAATTCAAGACAACATCTTTTTTTTTAATAATATTAGAATGAAAACATATTGAATCGATTCGGGCTAACACAAGTTAATCTATCAAATTGACGACCTAGATTATAAGACTATGATAACCCCATAAAAAATAAATCAAAATAAATTACGAAGCTCAATTCCCAATCAACTCATTGTTGAAGAATGTAAATGAAAAAAGTTATTTAAAAAATAACAAAAAATTATCTAGGTTAACTTGTCAAACCTTTGATCCGAGTTATCATATCAAAGATAACCTCATGAAAAGTAGAAAAACAAATTACTTGATTTAACCCGGATTAATATGTCGAACATGCGACCAAGGTCATGATATTGTGATAACCCCATTAAAAAAAATCAAAATAAATTATGAAGCCTAATTTTTAATAAACTCATTGTTAAAGGTTGAAAATAAAAAAAAATCAATTTAAAAATAGAACACAGTGAAACAACTTGAGTCTACCCGAGTTAACCCGCAAAACATGTGATCCGAGCATAAGACTGGATAACCTCGTAGAAAGCAAAACAAAATAAATCACGAAGCCCAAATCACAATCAAACCAATGTTGAATCATGAAATATAAAAAATGCCAATGAAAAAGTTAAAAAACAAAAAAACTCAAGTCAACAGGGTTAACTCGCCAAACCCACGACTCGAGTCACAAAGCTGAGAGAACCTCATAAAAAAATTAATCAAAATAAATCATGAAGCCTAATTCTCAGTCAACTTGATGTTGAATGACTAAATTGAAAAAAAAAACGATCAATTAAAAAGAGAGAAACCACAATAAATTTGCAACACGGGTTATAAATCCAAGCTAACCACAATAAATTATGAATCCTAATATCCAATAAACTAAATATTGAAGTATGAAATTAGAAAGAAAAAAAAAACAGGATAATCTCATAGAAAGTAAATAAAAAAAGACCTAAGTCAACCTTAATTAATCTGTCAAACTCGCGATCAAGGTCATGAGACTGTGATAACCTTGTTAAAAGCAAATAAAAAAAAATTATGAAGCCTAATTTTCAATAAGCTCATTGTTAAAGGTTGAAAATGAAAAAAATTAAATTAAAAAATAGGGTACAACAAAACAATATGAGTTTATCCGGGTTAACCCACAAAACACGTGACCTAATTCACAGGGCCTAATTCATAATCAACCAAATAGTGAAGGATGAAATAGAAAAAATTCCAATAAAAAAAAGTCAATAAAAACTCGAGTTAAGTAGGTTGACCCGCCAAACCCGCGACTCAAGTGATGAGACTGAGATAACATTATATAAAGCAAACTCAAGTAAATCATGAAACCCAATTCCCAATCAACCTAATGTTGAATGATGAGATTGAAAAAAAAAATTATCATTAAAAAAGATAAATAAAACTGGAGTCAACCAGCCAAACACGTGACACGGGTTACAAGATCGAGCTAAATAAAGCAAACCACAATAAATTATAAAACCTAATCTCCAATAAATTAAATATTAAAGTATAAAATTAGAAAAAATATATATATTTAGAAAAATAAGGACAAAAAAATGTTGTTGAAATGAATAGTATTTTACAAGATAGTGCACTATAAAAGCACCACCTCTTTTAGTTTATATTAGATATTTGACCCGTGTTTCACCGCTGGTTAGAATTATTATTTTTTGACAAAAAAATTTATATATAGACTATTTCAATAATTTTTTGTATTTTAAAAAATTTCAAGTGAAAAAAACAATATAAATACATATAATCAAAACAATTGAGAACTGTATGTCTTAATAAGTGAAAAACAAAAACTGAAAAATCGAGAAACAAGTATAGATTAAGATATTTAATTTTGTAAGATGTGACATTTACACGGTTGTGTTTTCTAAACTTATTGATTAAAATAATTGTTTTATTCAATCAAACAATAATAAAAATAGACACACAAATTAAATTAATTGAATAAAATAAAAGGTAAAAAATAATATGCAAGGTTGCACATATTAGAAATATTATTTGAAAATAATTTTTTTTTTATTTTCAAAATTAAATTTCATGTATATAAAAGATTATAAAATATAGATTGTCGCACCCGACATCGCGGCGGCCTTAAAAATTAATATCTTTGGAAAAGAATGGATTTCTGGCATCTTGTTCTTTAATGGAAAATGGTCTTGTTTAAAAAGTCATCACCTAGTATTATGGTCACTAAGAACCCTAACTGGTCATTAGAGATTCTATGGTTTGGGACTAGTTACGTAAAAAGGAAGATATTATCACCCCTTAAACGTCATGCCTAAGGCAGACTGCATTGCTGGTTTTTCTTAAATTGCTAAATGTTTATTAGTTTACGCTATGATAATTTGCTTATAATATTCCTGACTCTGGCACCAGTAAATATTCAACTACGGATACTTCCAACTCTGACGTCGGTAAATATCATGTAGTTATAAAATAAATTAGATCAATATTTTTTATTCCCGACTTTAGCACTAGTGAATAAATAAATAAAAATAAATTTATTTTTATGCATGCACATATTTTTTATTTTTCTAGCTAAATAAATAAAATACAACGAATAAAAATAATATAAATTTAAACCGGAATTTTTATTCCTCACTCTAGAGTTAGTGAATAAACCAATAAATTTACATTATTTTTATTCATCTAAATAAAATAAAAACAACGAATAAAAATAATATAAATTTAAACTAATATTTTTATTCATGACTCTGGTATCAATGAATAAACCAATAAATTTATATTATTTTCGTTAATGCGTACATATTTTTTTACTTTTTTCTACTTTTTTTAATTTTCTATTTCTTTAAATTTTTTAGGCTTGGCTTGGCTGGACCGGACCCAGCCCAGCATATATTTTTTGGACTGGGTCCAGCTCGGCCCAGCCAGCCCAGCCTGGGCCACTGACATCAAGTCAAAAAGCTTCCAGGTCTCATCCCAACAGTTACGCTTAGAGTACCCATCAGTCATAGACAGAAAGTCCATCTCTAACAGGAATTCCATCAAACAAGTGTCGAGCAAAACCCAAACAACCACGCAGGTCATAAAAACGAGCCAACCCAACTTGAAACAACATAGCAGAGACAAAACCCATCTTTCGAATACCACAATGAACTGATTTCCCTCATAAAAACGAGCCAGCCGCACGCTTAGAGCGCAGGAACAAAGCTCCTCCAGTCCATTTCAGCGCCATTCTGAAGCATTTGGCAGGAAAACAACAAGCCACTACGGCCCATTTTGGCTTTAGAGTAGCCTCTAATCATGGTATTCCAAATATACCTGCAGTGTGAGAGAGGGCAAAAGGCCAAGGCAAGACAGAGCTTGGGGGTAGATTAGCCAGACTATAAAGGAGAAGGACTTATTGGTACTTGTTCCAAGATTGTGAGTCAAAATAATACCGCTTCTTTTCCTTCAAACGCAATCTCGTCCTACGTTCCAGGGAATCTTTTTACCTAATCTCTTAATATATATTTGAATGGCATCTTCGCTTAAGCTCCTTCAATTATTGCTTTCGAATATTCTCATGGTATTGCTCTTTGTTTTTGAGCATCCAATTAATAAGCAAATCATGGAGACTTGGCTGTTGACCTCACCAGTCTCGTCTGCTTTGACTCCTTCAATATCTTGGATGGGAACCAGGCTTGGAATATTGGGTGTTCTTGTTTTTTATACATGTAAAGAGGTAAGCTAAGCATCTCTTTCAAGATCTCTCTAGCTGCTGCAGCGATGCCAAATCGCTTTCTTTCTTCAAGTTCCTTAGCAGGAATATTGGGCCAATTTTGATGCCTTTTGTGAATCCCTCCATCTGGGCTTATCAAAAGAGGAGGAGGAAAGAAGTAAGTTTCTCTTCTCAGTTACATGTTTCAATTCAATACTGAGCTAGTTTCTTCTCAGTTACATGTTTCAATTCAGTTACTAGGAAGGAAAGGGGAAGTTGGAATCTTGAGTTCACAGGCTAATGGTGGAGTCCATGTTACAATTGCTTTGTTTAAACAAATCTGTTCCAGTTAGTGTTCTGTTTTTTCATGTTTTAGTTTCATAGCGTTTTGACATATCGTTTCAAACCGTTTATAATTCAAAATATTAATTTAATAAGTATAATTTCAATGTATAACCACAGTTTAAATTATGTAATTTAAATTTTAAATACTATTATAAAAGTTGGGTTTGAACCACTATAACCTCGTCAATTCAATAAGTTTAAAAACAATCTGAAATCGTAGATGTCCAGTAATAATATAATTTAATTAAAATTATTAAAAATAATAATATATTAAATCGACCTGAATGAATTTGAGTTAATTTTTTAAATTAAAGATCCAAATTAAAAAACTATAATAACTTTAAATAAATTAAATCAAAATAAATTATAAAATTAAATTAATTAATGAATTAGTTCCATGATTTCAAAAACTATATGTGTGTGTGGAGTCTCTCTGGTTTTAAATCAATGGAAATCTTCATTTTCAACACTTGAAAAGCGCACAAAATAGAAAAAAATAAAAATAAAAAACCTACAAGGTTGAAAAACCTGGAAATGTACGTAAAAACCTTAAGAAAAAAAAACATAACTCTTTGCAAACGTAAGTACATGTATAACTCATACTATTAGAGACAGAATCCGATCACATATAATTAATTAAACCCTTTATTAATGATGGGAATTTCATGCACGTAATACATATTCAAGAAACCAAGAATAGCAACATATTTATTTAATTAGACTCAAACACTCAAACATACATAAATTGACACACAAAAAAACACCAAACTTAGGAAATTCATTCTTCTATATATATCTGGATATGGCAGAACATCCACGCTCCATGCAAATAATAGCTAGTTAGCTCTTGTCACATCACCCCAATCCTCCTCACCAAACAGCTTGATACTCCTCTTAGCTTCAATCCTGAACTGTGACCCCAGGTTCTGGTCATCCTCACGATGAAGAACAACCTTGTCACCAACTCTCAGTCCATAATTAGCAACAAAATCACGCCAGCCCATAGAAAGCTCTGGCTTGTCATATCCTCCATTTCTCTTCCGGCAACGAATAACTCGAAGCTCACCACAGCTATCTTTAACATGCAAATCAACATAATTATTTCCAGCAAAATCTAAATACTGCAAGCAATGAGTTGGGAACGAGAAACGATGATGAACATCAGTATCTGTCAACACTTTGCTGAAGATCTGCATTTTTTTCTCAAGGGTCGTAAAAAGAGAGAGAAATGGTTATGTTTAAGCTATCTGCTGGATTGCTATGGTTTCTTGCAAGGGGCTTGTTATTAATTGATATGGTTTCTTGCAGGGAGTTGTTGATTTATAGTAAATCAAAACTAGCTAGCTACTGTATTCACGGTAGAAAGACATCGAGCGAGAGATTTCGGAAATATTCTTGTTCATTTGATCGATTTCGCATGGCGTTATTTAAATCTTGGTGGATTATTTGTAGATAGAACAAGAGAAACGCAGGCTTATCAAAGACTAAATGAGCCAGGAGGTACGCTCGTATTGCCTCTCGTGCACCTCGTTCGTTCTAACTTGCGAAAAGCAAACACTTGCTCAAGATCTTGCATGCTTGTTCGTTCAAACTTGCGAAAACCAAACACTTGCTCAAGATCTTGCATGCTTGTCGAAGTGTTTAGTGAACAAGAGCATTTTGGGCAACTTGGAGACTGACCAAGGACCCATTTAATAAAAAACTAAAAGAATAAATAAGGTTTGTTTTTCAATTATATTTTATGAAATGAAAATTGTCCTCTTATTATACATACATGAATAATAATAAAATATATTTCTTAAAAATTATATTTTAAAAGGTTTCATTTATAATTTTATCTAGGTTCCCTATTTATTAATACATTGCATAAGATTTGTTATCAGTTAATTGTATCTTGCCATTATTATTGGCTCTTGTGATTTTAGATAAAGCTGGTTCTTGATCTTGCAGGCATGTGCTCTAAGTCCGCCCAAAGTTTCACCAAATCCTGCGTTTTCTTGAGATTTCTGCGAGGTTTTTGTTCGAATAGGCAACAAGGCGCACGATATTGTTGAAGGGCAAATCCTTCCATGCGTGTCCAAAATTCGAAGTCATTTTCAATTCAAGGTCCACGATATACTTTTTATAATATAATAATGCTAGAATTACGCTCGATCTCCTCAGCATGCATCGAGTAATCGCGTTTGGATTTCGAGTTCGACTGATTTGAAATGCTCGGTGTCTGTGTTGTGTGCATGTAGCCCAAAGAATAAATAGTGTTTGTGTCATCGACCGAGAGCGTCAGCACTGTGGGCGTGCAATGACGTTTCTACTCGGTGGAGGCTATGTGATTTCTTTTTGACAGGCAGCGGTTTCTTTTATAATATAATTTTCTTTTATCAACAAAAGTTAATTGCCGGTTGATTAAAACAATACAGTGATATGCAACCCCCGGGGAGAGAGCAAGCTGCAAGCAGCGACCTCATTTGTTAATTCTTGTATTCTGTTAGACAAATCTAAGGCGTTTTTAAGTATTTATTATTTAAAGATATGATTTTATTTTTGTTTTGAATAATTTTTAACTGTCTGAACAGTCATCAGATTTTTAACTATATCTAAAGTTTTAAAACTCAATTTTAAATGAGATTGATCTTGTTATAAAGCTAAGACACGAGGCTACAAATTATCTAAGAGAGGAGAACCCAATTTTGCCTTCAGGATAGTCAAAATTGCTCATTAACTAATTAGTCTTACTACCCTACATAATCAGTCACGACTCAGTTTCAGTTGATAATCCATAACTAGAGTTCTACATATATCTTCAAATTGAGCAAGACTAGATTCCTTGGTTAACCAACATTCAAATCTACAATTTCTATGAGAAACCCAATCCTAATTCCCTCATCCTCCTACCCGAAATCTCACCGAAAGTCAGGAGACAAGTCTGTCTAGAGTTGTCTCCCCCTCCCCTTTACACAATACTTTCATAAACTACATACCACACATGAATTAATTTAATCTCAAGAATAAGTACTTTTTCCTCAATTTATGTCTAAGAACCCTAACCTATGATTCAATATCAAGGTATCAATTCTTTATCAAATTTAAAATGAATTTTTTTAAGATCATGTTTAGAACACTTTACCCGGTATACATTAAGATTTTGATCTTCAACTAGTTGAAGATTTTCAACTCCCTCCTTTCTTTTCTTCTTGTTCAATTTCTTGATAATCCTCTGCTCTCAAGTGTTTATCCCATTTATAAACTCTTAATCTTGGATGGGTTCTTGAAATTTTAGTGTTTCTCTCTTGATTTCTCAAGAATAGATATAAAACTTCCTATTTTCTGTCCTTATGATTCCTATAGATTTTTGGTGAGGAGCAAGTATTTATACTCTATATTTTTCTTTATTTACATTTAGGCCCCCCTTTTCTTTTAAGTGTATTATTCTCTTCAATTTAATCCAACCCTCAATAGTATCGAGTTTATTATAATGTCTCGAATTATTTCGCCTGGAAATTTATATTAAAAAATTACTAAATTTTTGTTTTTATTTAACCATAAGCATGAATTTCTTCACTTTTATTTATTTACTTTTTTCCTGGGGTTTACACATGAAGTATGTCTGCCTTATCAAATCATGTTTGTTCTCTACATAATAGTCATTGATCGTTTGAATAAGATTTAAAGCTCTTTCAAATCTCATTCCCCCTTGGCCAAGGATTTCTTAGTCAATATTATTTGAGAACATATAAAATATTTTCTCTAATTCACCTAGGGTAATGAATCCTCCCTTGATCACTCATATACTTTCATATAATTCATGTTATACTCAATTTCTACCCTTTCATTACCTTGAGTAAGATAACATGTAACATGATCAAAGCATAACATTCTTTATATAAGATAACTTAGTGATTTCAAGTTTAAAGATAGCTTACACAACCGTCATGGTAGCCTTTCCATAGACATTGGTGATCTCTTCATATGAAATTCTCATGCAGGTTAGTTCAGTGTACATGTCTTATAACAGCTGCTTCATTTCATAAAGGAAAGAACATAATATGTATCAGTCTCAATGGCTCTAATAAATGTCTAGTATTTAAGACAGCATCAACCATGAATATTTTAGGAACAATGCTTTGATGCAATAGGAATCTCATAATTATACTACACTACAACATTTAATAGTTTTACCAACAGAATTTTTCTATCGGCGTGAGATTACCATTCCATCGGTGAAAATTTTATCGACTAATTCATCGATGAAATACGTCCGTCAAAATAACATTTGTCGGTAATTCCATCATCTATTACTAATTCTATCGGTTAAAAAAAAACACCAATGGTTTTATAGATGGAAAATGAGAGCAAAAAAAAAATACATGCTTTTTTCCGTCAGTATTTCCCTCAAAACAATTTTCATATTATAAAAAAAATATTGTATGCAATTCTATCGGTGTTTATTTAAAATTATATTTTAAAAAATCTATTTAAAAAAACTAGAAAATAATTAAATTAATATAAATCAATACTCCATAATACTCAGAATTGAGTTGCTTGGAAAAAAAGAAGAAGAAAATCAACTCAAAAAAATTGAAACAAATAAACAACACAAAAAATAAAACAACAACAACATTTATCTCACATGAAAAAAAAATCCTACAACAACATTCATACAATTATTACGAACATAAAAATTTTAAAAAATAAACAATATAATGAAAAAAACACACAAAAACAAAGAGAAAAAAAATCTTACCTTAATGTAGTTGTGAGTGAAGCTGAGAAGAGAAAAAAAAAACAAATTCATAAAGTATATTAATAAAAAAAATCTGAGAAGAGAAAAAAAGAAGAAGAGAAGAAGACATACCTGAGAGTGGCGGAGAAGAGGAGTTAAGGAGAAAAGAGAAGAGAAATAAAGAAAGTGATGTTGTTGTTTTTTACATAAGGGAAAGAAGAAGAAGAAGAAGAAGAAGAACATGCATGTCTATTGTGAAATGAGGGATTCTATTTTTAAGGGTATTTTATCGACGGTTAATTAAATATTAATATGTCTAACTATTTTATCGGTGATTCTGTTTATAATATTTAATTTTAATTTTCAATTTAATAAAAAAAATTCAGAAACCACCAAATATCACCGACGACTTTTCAATCTGTCAGTGATTTCATCTCTATTATTTAATTTAAATTTTCAATTTACTAGAAAATTTTTAGAAACCCGCCAAACAACACTGACAACTCATTTGCGTCAGGAGGTATGAGAGTCGCCACTTAGTTGTTTGGTTTAGGGTTACTAGAAAACTCGAGTATACTGGTCTTATCAGAAAATCCATTGGTAAGGCACTGGTTATGACTAGAGAAGGTATTAACACCTCTAGCATAAAGAGGAGGGTAAAAGGGTATTTTAAATTAAAATAAACCATATGGTCAATAAAACAAAAGGGGAGGGTTAAAGGGGTAAAATACCCTAAAACCCTAAAACCATCTCTATCTCCCACTTGTCTTCTATGTGCCGCCGACAAGGCACCTTGCCCTTGCTACCAGCGTGCTTTCCAGCGACAACCAAGGCTATCGTTGCACCAAGCAACAGCAGCCAAGGTCATTGTTGCCTACATGCACACAAGGCCCAACACTACCATCAACATCTAGCACGCATGGCACTGCCACCCATGACAATGTGAGACATTGCTACACATACTTGTTTTGTAAAAAATCTGATTTCAAAAAATCATGAGAAAATTTGACTTTTCAGAAGAAAAAAAAATCTTTAATACGCACATAAAATTAATTTCTAATTAACACTAATTAAAATTAAAACATGCGATCAAACAATCCTAATTTATCTAACGAAGGCTCTAGTCCCACTATTAGGTTTCCATAATGGCATACACACAGTAAAAAAAAAAATTTCGAGAGTCCATAGGATCCTATTAAACAAATCTAGAGTTGTTTATGGATTTATTACCTGAAGATCTGAACTTCTTCGACTTTGAATAATTCTTTAAAGGCTGAGTTGTCACAAATCACAAGTCATCTAATTTTTTTAGCTTCCAATGGTAATCTAACATGAACCACTAGTGAAAAATCTTCTAAATCTCTATTTAAGATAGAGGAGTTTATATGCCTAGAGTACTAGCTATTTATTCTGTGACTTGTATAGTTTTTTTTGTCTGAGACAGATAATAAAAAAATTAAGAGGCATAACTAACTATTTATAGAAAATTCTAAAAAACCCTATAAATTGGAAAATATTTCAATTTGTCCCTTAAATAATATCCATATATTATTGTTCTCTCTATGGATCTGTCTCTTTTATCTATTGGGGGAGCGTTTGTTTTTGCTACCTATCTGAACTTTTTTAAAAAAATTATCTTCTATTTTAAATTAATTTTTTATGTGTTTTTAAATTGTTTTTATGTGTGAATATTAAAATTAAATTTTTTAAAAAATAAAATAAAATTTATTTTAATATTTTTCAAATAAAAAACACTTTAAAAAATAATTTTTACCATAATATTAAACACAACCTGAATTTTAAAAGAAAAATAAAAAGATTTATATAAGGAATGTGCAATAGCAAGATTTCAAACACTGATCAATAAACTCAACCATATATATTTATTATAATAAAAATGTAAAACTACTCACAAATTATTATTATTAGCTAGATTATCTGCTTTCACAAATTATTATTATTAAAACAGGCATGTCTTGAGCCTCATATATTGAACTCATGTGATTCAAAAGTCCAAAATCATCTGCACATATAAGACTATAATTTTTATGAAGGATGCCAGGTTAAATAAATTTTTTTTGAAGGTAAAACCTCAAACGCAAGTTAAAAGACGAGATTAGTCTCCTGATTTGATGAGAAAATTAATAGGAAGGAGTTGTATCTTGAGAAGGAATTTAAGAGGATCAGAAGGATTGTTTTCTACATCCTTTAAACTTCGTATCTTTAGCCTTGATCTTATCATGAAATCTCCGTACTAAGATACAAAAACAGGGAAAGACCAACTAGACAGTTGGGTTCTAATTTGCTACTGGGATTTGGAGAGATCATGAATAACTAATTTCTAATTTCGGTTTAAGAAGAATATACTCTATTTCCATTAAAAAGTTGTGAGAAGTAATATTATTATTGTAATTTTTTTAAATTCAAATATTTAATTTTCCTTGTTTAGCTTTAATGTATTTATTTAGCCCATGAGAGAAGCATAAGCAGCTATCATGGAATTCCATTTCGAGAAATAAAGATTTTCCTTTTTCATGTCATTTGAAACGTTTTTAGCTTCATGTTTATATATATACACACAAACACACATACTAATTAGCTATTAAAAAAATTACAAACTAACTAAAAGAAAAACTTACATTGAGAAAAAAACAAAGAAACAACAAAAAATACTAATATTGAGCATTAAACTACCTCAATGTATAATCTAAACATCTAGCTAGATTAATATCTGTATAAGTAAAATTTTGAAATTTAGTATGAAACCATTAAACTAAACAATAAAAAGTTAAATCATAAATTTTATTTCAATCAAGATCAACAACACCGTATATAGTTGACTTTGCACTGAAATTTTCCATGTAACAAATGATTTCATTCCTGCAAGAAAAGCTAAATAATCTTCAGCATACACCCATCATACTCAATCCATTACATAATCATAACTAATAATTCTTCTATAGGCAAGAAATTTTCTGGAACTCAGACTACCCTGTAACAACAACCACAAAAACATCTCAATTTTTTAAGAGGAAATATACATGCTATCAATGAGAGCACAAGCTGATTTAACAGTAAAAATCTCATTCTTCTCTAACTGCCACACCCTTCTCTCAGCTGAATAAAAAATAGATAAATTCCTCTCTGCTTCAGGTTTTGATGACTCCAAACGCTGACACTCCCTATTCTCAGCTTCATGTATGACCCCACATTTAGCAATACATGTAAATGAACGCGTTTGCTATGATCACACTGATTCGTAGTTTCAATGGATTCCCTGACCAAATTCCAAGCAATCCAATTGACCACAAGCAGAGAGCACACGAACTAATGTTCTCCAATGGAACAAACGCAGCCTCCAGCATGTTACAAACCATTCTAAAGCTTCCTTTGGGTGGTTGCCCAGCAATCATGGCACTCCAGGAAACCACATTCCTCTCCGGCATCTCATTAAACGACATCCTTGCCAGCTCTAGCTCTCCGCTTTTAGCATACCCATTAACCATGCACGTCCAAGAGAACACATCTCTAACTCCCATGGTATCAAAGATCCCTCTTGCAGAATCCAAGCAGCCACATTTCACATTCATGGTGATTTGCATTTCTAGTTTTACATATTCGTGAAAACTCTTCCCTAATCTCAAATCCCCCTTCTGCGAGCAAGCTGAACGAGCGGCTATCATAGTGACCTCTTCTGGCTCTACATTGCCCTCCATTGACATCGAGTCAAAAAGCTTCCAGGTCTCATCCCAACAGTTACGCTTAGAATACCCATCAGTCATAGACAGAAAGTCCATCTCTAACAGGAATTCCATCAAACAAGTGTCGAGCAAAACCCAAACAACCACGCAGGTCATAAAAACGAGCCAGCCCATCTTGAAACAACATAGCAGAGACAAAACCCATCTTTCGAATACCACAATGAACTGATTTCCCTCCTAAAACTCTCAAAAACTGCTCGCCGCACGCTTAGTGCGCAGGAACAAAGCTCCTCCAGTCCATTTCAGCGCCATTCTGAAGCATTTGGCAGGAAAACAAGAAGCCACTACGGCCCATTTTGGCTTTAGAGTAGCCTCTAATCATGGTATTCCAAATATAAGCACTGGGGTTTTGTATCTGCGAAAACAGAAGACGATCACGATTTATACCTGCAGTGTGAGAGAGGGCAAAAGGCCAAGGCAAGACAAAGCTTGGGGGTAGATTAGCCAGACTATAAAGGAGAAGGACGTATTTGTACTTGTTCCAAGATTGTGAGTCAAAATAATACCGCTTCTTTTCCTTCAAACGCAATCTCATCCTACGTTCCAGGGAATCTTTTTACCTAATCTCTTAATATATATTTGAATGGCATCTTGGCTTAAGCTCCTTCAATTATTGCTTTCGAATATTCTCATGGTATTGCTCCTTGTTTTTGAGGATCCAATTAATAAGCAAATCATGGAGACTTGGCTGTTGACCTCAACACTCTCGTCTGCTTTGACTCCTTCAATATCATGGATGGGAACCAGGCTTGGAATATTGGGTGTTCTTGTTTTTTATACATGTAAAGAGGTAAGCTAAGCATCTCTTTCAAGATCTCTCTAGCTGCTGCAGCGATGCCAAATCGCTTTCTTTCTTCAAGTTCCTTAGCAGGAGTATTGTATAGCAACCAACGTTCTTTGCGTTTTGCTTATCAAAAGAGGAGGAGGAAAGAAGTAAGTTTCTCTTCTCAGTTATGTATGATATGGTTTCAGTGCTTCTTTATTGAATTACTCTCACTATCCCTGTTACATGTTTCAATTCAATACTGAGCTAGTTTCTTGATGCTTCAAACTTCTTTACAAAAGAAAAATTAAAGAAAAGAAAACTGTCCTCTGATGTGAATGAGTAAGCAAACTTCACATAAACTAGGAAGGAAAGGGGAAGTTGGAATCTTGAGTTCACAGGCTAATGGTGGAGTCCATGTTACAATTGCTTTGTTTAAACAAATCTGTTCCAGTTAGTGTTCTGTTTTTCCATGTTTTAGTTTCACAGCGTTTTGACATATCGTTTCAAACCGTTTATAATTCAAAATACTAATTTAAGAAGTATAATTTCAATGTATAACCCCAATTTAAATTATGTAATTTAAATTTTAAACCCTAGTATAAAAGTTGGGTTTGAACCGGTATGACCTCGTCAATTCGATAAGTTCGAAAACAATCTGGAATCCTTAATGACTGATTATAATATAATTTGGCTAAAATCATTTAAGAAGATAACATATTAGATTAATCCGAATCAACTTGAGTTAAATTTTTAAATTAATAATCCGAGTTGAAAAACTATAATAATTTTAAATAAATTAAATCAAAATAAATTATACTGCTCAATTCATCAATGAATTAGTTCTTATTATTTCAAAAACTATGTGTGTGCAGAGTCTCTCTGGTTTTAAATCAATAAAAATCTTTATTTTTAGACACTTGAAAAGCGCACAAAATAGAAAAAGATAAAAATAAAAAACCTAAAATGTTGAAAAACCTGGAAATGTAAGTAAAAATCTGAGGAAAAAAAAAACTTAACTCTTTGGAAACGTAATTAATTGAGATCAGTACATATATAACTCATACTATTAGAGACAGAATCTGATCACATATAATTAATTAAATCCATTATTAATGATGGGAATTACATGCACGTAATACATATTCAAGAAACCAAGAACAGCAACATATTTATTTAGTTAGACTCAAACACTCAAACATACATAAATTTACACACAAAAAAACACCAAACTTAGGAAATTCATTCTTCTATATATATCTGGATATGGCCGAACATCCTCGCTCCATGCAAATAATAGCTAGTTAGCTCTTGTCACTTCAACCCAAACCTCCTCACCAAACAGCTTCAAACTACTCCTCCTCTTAGCTTCAATCCTGAACTGTGACCCCAGGTTCTGGTCATCCTCACGATGAAGAACAACCATGTCACCAACTCTCAGTCCATAATCAGCAACAAAATCACGCCAGCCCATAGAAAGCACTGGCTTTTCATAAACTCCATTTCTCTTCAGGCAACGAATAACTCGAAGCTCACCATAGCAATCTTTAACATTCAAATCAACATAATTATTTCCAGCAAAATCTAAATGCTCTAAGCAATGAGTTGGGAACGAGAACCGCACACGAACATCAGTATCTTTCAACACTTTGCTGAAGATCTGCATTTTTTTCTCTAAGGGTCGTAAAAAGAGAGAGAGAAATGGTTATGTTTAAGCTATCTGCTGGATTGATATGGTTGCTTGCACCGAGCTTGTTAATTTATAGCTAGCTAGCTACTGTATTCACGGTAGAAAGACATCGAGCGAGAGATTTCGGAAATCTTGTTCATTTGATCGATTTCGCATGGCGTTATTTAAATCTCGAGGGATTATTTGTACCTTATCAAAGACTAAATGAGCCAGGAGGTACGCTCGTATTGCCTCTCGTGCACCTCGTTCGTTCTAACTTGCGAAAACCAAACACTTGCTCAAGATCTTGCATGCTTGTCGAAGTGTTTAGTGAACAAGAGCATTTTGGGCAACTTGGACACTGGCCAAGGACCCATTTAATAAAAAACTACAAGAATAAATAAGGTTTATTTTTCAATTATATTTTATGAAATGAAAATTGCCCTCTTATTAGACATACATGAATAATAATAAAATATATTTCTTAAAAATTATATTTTAAAAGGTTTTATTTATAATTTTATCTAGATTCCCTATTTATTAATACATTGCATAAGATTTGTTATCAGTTAATTGTATCTTGCCATTATTATTGGCTCTTGTGTTTTAGATAAAGCTGGTTCTTGATCTTGCAGGCATGTGCTCTAAGTCCGCCAAAAGTTTCACCAAATCCTGCGTTTTCTTGAGATTTCTGCGAGGTTTTTGTTCGAATAGGCAACAAGGCGCACGATATTGTTGAAGGGCAAATCCTTCCATGCGTGTCCAAAATTCGAAGTCATTTTCAATTCAAGGTCCACTTCGAGTTCGACTGATTTGAAATGCTCGGTGGCTGTGTTGTGTGCATGTAGCCCAAAGATTAAATACTGTTTGTGTCATCGACCGAGACCGTCAGCACTGTGGGCGTGCTATGACGTTTCTACTCGGAGGAGGCTATGTGCTTTCTTTTTGACAGGCAGCAGTTTCTTTTCTTTATTCTTTATTATTTTTTCCCATAGGGTTCCTATTAAGATAGAAAGCATACATGGTTCAGAAAAAAAAAAAAATTATTTATCTTGTAATCATATTATTTTTATATTTTATATTTATCTCTCTAACCCGAAACATGTTTGTTCTTTTTATAATTATATTTATATTTGTACTTTCTAGTTTAAAACAACAATCAGTGCATTAATTAGACGGACAATTACTATCCAATCACAATTAGTCTTACAATTTACACGGTTGAATCTTGAAACACCAGCCCAGTTATTGGCCATCTTAAGCTTCAAACGCAGCTGCTGAAACCTAGTGCTTCACCGTTAATGCCATGATCATCCTCTTGAAAGAGTAATGACTTATGAAACGCACGTAACTGTTGCAAGGCATGTTCTTGACACATTTTGGTTAGAATTTGACACCTTGCCTGGATTTTACCATGATGACAGCACTCTCCCAGTAAAATCCTCTGCATCCTTTACTTCTAAGCATCAGCTTCCAGATTATGATAGGAATCTTTGAAATCCAGGTCATCATCTAGGAATTGGTTGCAGCTAACTGGCTCCATAAAATTATGAACCTCGGAACCCTTCTTCTGCCTCGTCGCTGTCCTTTTCTTTGACCGGCCAGTGCTTTTGGTGAATTCATCTTCCTCTTCCATGTTCCCACTCAGAGCCTTGCTTGCATCATCTCTTCTCCTCTTTATTGAATCAGTACTTTCGTTGCTACCGCTACTATTTCTGTCTCCCTTGTTGTATTCCCTAATGGTAGATTCAATGGTTTCAAGCAGTCGATCTCCATACTTGCTGACCTTGGCCCTGAATATTGGAAAAATGTCCTTTCAGCCCTGAATAACAGAAAGAATGCCTGCCAAATAATCACCACACAACCTAAAATCAAAACTTACTTTCCGATGCCATTGATCTCCAGGAGTTCTTCCTTCGTTCTGGGAATTCTTTTGCTCATGTGCTGCAGCGTGGCATTACTACACACGGAAACAAGGGGGGCATATCAGGACAAATAT
>CM066145.1:2500-5000 GCA_033617975.1 Populus alba x Populus glandulosa | reverse complement strand
GGTTTAGGGTTTAGGGTTTAGGGTTTAGGGTTTAGGGTTTAGGGTTTAGGGTTTAGGGTTTAGGGTTTAGGGTTTAGGGTTTAGGGTTTAGGGTTTAGGGTTTAGGGTTTAGGGTTTAGGGTTTAGGGTTTAGGGTTTAGGGTTTAGGGTTTAGGGTTTAGGGTTTAGGGTTTAGGGTTTAGGGTTTAGGGTTTAGGGTTTAGGGTTTAGGGTTTAGGGTTTAGGGTTTAGGGTTTAGGGTTTAGGGTTTAGGGTTTAGGGTTTAGGGTTTAGGGTTTAGGGTTTAGGGTTTAGGGTTTAGGGTTTAGGGTTTAGGGTTTAGGGTTTAGGGTTTAGGGTTTAGGGTTTAGGGTTTAGGGTTTAGGGTTTAGGGTTTAGGGTTTAGGGTTTAGGGTTTAGGGTTTAGGGTTTAGGGTTTAGGGTTTAGGGTTTAGGGTTTAGGGTTTAGGGTTTAGGGTTTAGGGTTTAGGGTTTAGGGTTTAGGGTTTAGGGTTTAGGGTTTAGGGTTTAGGGTTTAGGGTTTAGGGTTTAGGGTTTAGGGTTTAGGGTTTAGGGTTTAGGGTTTAGGGTTTAGGGTTTAGGGTTTAGGGTTTAGGGTTTAGGGTTTAGGGTTTAGGGTTTAGGGTTTAGGGTTTAGGGTTTAGGGTTTAGGGTTTAGGGTTTAGGGTTTAGGGTTTAGGGTTTAGGGTTTAGGGTTTAGGGTTTAGGGTTTAGGGTTTAGGGTTTAGGGTTTAGGGTTTAGGGTTTAGGGTTTAGGGTTTAGGGTTTAGGGTTTAGGGTTTAGGGTTTAGGGTTTAGGGTTTAGGGTTTAGGGTTTAGGGTTTAGGGTTTAGGGTTTAGGGTTTAGGGTTTAGGGTTTAGGGTTTAGGGTTTAGGGTTTAGGGTTTAGGGTTTAGGGTTTAGGGTTTAGGGTTTAGGGTTTAGGGTTTAGGGTTTAGGGTTTAGGGTTTAGGGTTTAGGGTTTAGGGTTTAGGGTTTAGGGTTTAGGGTTTAGGGTTTAGGGTTTAGGGTTTAGGGTTTAGGGTTTAGGGTTTAGGGTTTAGGGTTTAGGGTTTAGGGTTTAGGGTTTAGGGTTTAGGGTTTAGGGTTTAGGGTTTAGGGTTTAGGGTTTAGGGTTTAGGGTTTAGGGTTTAGGGTTTAGGGTTTAGGGTTTAGGGTTTAGGGTTTAGGGTTTAGGGTTTAGGGTTTAGGGTTTAGGGTTTAGGGTTTAGGGTTTAGGGTTTAGGGTTTAGGGTTTAGGGTTTAGGGTTTAGGGTTTAGGGTTTAGGGTTTAGGGTTTAGGGTTTAGGGTTTAGGGTTTAGGGTTTAGGGTTTAGGGTTTAGGGTTTAGGGTTTAGGGTTTAGGGTTTAGGGTTTAGGGTTTAGGGTTTAGGGTTTAGGGTTTAGGGTTTAGGGTTTAGGGTTTAGGGTTTAGGGTTTAGGGTTTAGGGTTTAGGGTTTAGGGTTTAGGGTTTAGGGTTTAGGGTTTAGGGTTTAGGGTTTAGGGTTTAGGGTTTAGGGTTTAGGGTTTAGGGTTTAGGGTTTAGGGTTTAGGGTTAGGGTTTAGGGTTTAGGGTTTAGGGTTTAGGGTTTAGGGTTTAGGGTTTAGGGTTTAGGGTTTAGGGTTTAGGGTTTAGGGTTTAGGGTTTAGGGTTTAGGGTTTAGGGTTTAGGGTTTAGGGTTTAGGGTTTAGGGTTTAGGGTTTAGGGTTAGGGTTTAGGGTTTAGGGTTAGGGTTTAGGGTTTAGGGTTTAGGGTTTAGGGTTTAGGGTTTAGGGTTTAGGGTTTAGGGTTTAGGGTTTAGGGTTTAGGGTTTAGGGTTTAGGGTTTAGGGTTTAGGGTTTAGGGTTTAGGGTTTAGGGGTTTAGGGTTTAGGGTTTAGGGTTTAGGGTTTAGGGTTTAGGGTTTAGGGTTTAGGGTTTAGGGTTTAGGGTTTAGGGTTTAGGGTTTAGGGTTTAGGGTTTAGGGTTTAGGGTTTAGGGTTTAGGGTTTAGGGTTTAGGGTTTAGGGTTTAGGGTTTAGGGTTTAGGGTTTAGGGTTTAGGGTTTAGGGTTAGGTGGTTTAGGGTTTAGGGTTTAGGGTTTAGGGTTTAGGGTTTAGGGTTTAGGGTTTAGGGTTTAGGGTTTAGGGTTTAGGGTTTAGGGTTTAGGGTTTAGGGTTTAGGGTTTAGGGTTTAGGGTTTAGGGTTTAGGGTTTAGGGTTTAGGGTTTAGGGTTTAGGGTTTAGGGTTTAGGGTTTAGGGTTTAGGGTTTAGGGTTTAGGGTTTAGGGTTTAGGGTTTAGGGTTTAGGGTTTAGGGTTTAGGGTTTAGGGTTTAGGGTTTAGGGTTTAGGGTTTAGGGTTTAGGGTTTAGGGTTTAGGGTTTAGGGTTTAGGGTTTAGGGTTTAGGGTTTAGGGTTTAGGGTTTAGGGTTTAGGGTTTAGGGTTTAGGGTTTAGGGTTTAGGGTTTAGGGTTTAGGGTTTAGGGTTTAGGGTTTAGGGTTTAGGGTTTAGGGTTTAGGGTTTAGGGTTTAGGGTTTAGGG